>WAAG01079075.1:76407-114541 GCA_013390105.1 Tichodroma muraria
GCTGCTTCTGTCGCCGGGAGGGGCAATTAAGATAAGTAAATAAATAATTTTTTTTTTAAAAATCCTCTTTGAATTTCGGTGGAAGGTCGCACCCCTGCCTGCCTGCCCAGCTGCCTGTGGATAAGATTTACCCCGACTTCTGGCTAGGCACAAGGTGAGGCATGCTGCTGCCCCCACTGAGGCTGGAATGTGGATATGTGGTTTAGAAACTGTTTTGCCAGGGTTTTTGGCATAAATATCTGAGCCTGGCAGCAGGTTCCTATTTGCCACAGAGTGATTTGGTGCCAGGGATGGGGTCCCAGAGAATTTTTTAGGAGGAATCAAAGTCCTTCCCAATGCAGTGTATCATCACATCAGGCTTTTAAACACCGTGACTGATACCAAAACCAAATGCCATTCCTGAAGTGTGCCTTATGCCAATTTTATAGGCAGATAAGAGCCCTTGCCAGGAGTCAAACCAGTCACTGGAGCTGGGAAAGAAGCCAAGAAGCCTCCTGGGCCAGGGAGTGGCACTGGGAGCCCACACTCACCCACTGGGAGCAGAGCAGAGCAGATTCCTCATGCTGATGTCAGCTATTGTGTCTGGGATCAGTTGCCTTTTCCAGGGTGAAATGGGTTTCAGAAGGTTTGGAGGATTAATCACTGTGGACTCTATTTCTCCTTGGGAAAGAGCCTCCTCTCAGACTGAACAGTTCCACGGGGAGCAGCTCCAACACCAAGCTGTGGGGTTTCACTGAGACTTTCTAGCTCAAGAGAGGTCTTTAGATTCGAAATGTGAGTCACTCCTTGAAACAGGACAAGGTGTAGGTAAGTGTTCACAGAGAATAAACCTGGATCTTTGCAATTGTACAGGAATGTGAGAGAGCATCCACAGGACAAAGGTCTGCCTAAGGTGGGAGCTTACTCTGACATGTGATTGAGAGCTCTGTCCAGAATTCACTTTTCATTACTACTGCATGGCAGAACCACAGTTTAAGAGTCAGCAGGCGACCCATGGAGACATGGCTTAACTGTAAAACTTGTCTTACTGCTGCCTCTGTAGATGCAAAAATCTGAAAAGAAAGCTGATGAGAGGAAAACACATCTGTGTTCTCTTCCTCACTGGATGCACAGAGATATGGGTGCAGGATGGATGGAATGGGAAAAGCTTTAGCCACGTTAGAGGTTAATTACAGCTCTGGGACGAGACTTAGATCAGCAGCCAGGACCTTGGCAGCCCTGGGCTGCGCAGGGTGGAGGTGGATTTCCAAAGCCCGAGTCTGGCAGCAGGAGCCTTAGCCCAGGGCACTGGAGAGCTCAGCAACTTTGCATCAGTCTCTGAAGTCCATAATTCAGTTGTCTGTTTATCGAAATTGTGTTGTAAGCACAGCTGCTTTCTGAGGCACGTATGGAAATGAAGGGGGAGTCTCATAAATACCCTGGCTCTGTGCCAGACCAGTGAGTCAGCGTAAAGAGCTGAAATGCAGCTTAACAGCTATGAGACAAAAACCCCCTAAAATATCCCAAAAATGCTCCCCCAGCCCCCCCTCCTTTTCTGTTCAAATTTGGGTATCAGGATTGTGATTGGGAATATAAGGACAGCTACAGCCTCAACAGGATCTTGCAGTGCCCAGGGCCTGGGACTGGAGAAGGTGGAGACCTTCAGGGCAGAGAGAGGGCTGAGCTCATCTGAGAGCCCGCAGGCATCTGCATCATCCTCGGTTTTGCTGGCAAATCAAAACCTTTGCTTCGGTTGCCAATGCAAAGATTTGGAGCTAGAAGAGAAATACAATGCTTGTTTACTAATACAGTCAAAATTCACTGTATCAAATTTTTTGGGTTTTTTTTTTTAGTACAAATAAAATTTTGTGGAGACCTAAGTTAAGAAAAAAAAGACATTTCAAAGGTGAACTTGCATAAAAAGCACCACTAAAGCATCCCGCAGTTTCAAAGACCCAGTTCCTAGATTCCTCTTTCTCATCCAGCATTCAATCCAATTTCACAGGTAGTTTTGGTCACCCAAATTCCTTTCTTTAGGAAGCCTACTATTTGCTGGAAAGATTTCCCCCAGGCCTAAGAAGGGGGCTTTTCTCTTGTGCTTTTATAATACACAAGTTGCTCAGCGGTCAGATGAGCCTCCTGGACTGAACAAACAGGTGGAAAGCTGCAGTGGCTGAAGGACACTGAGCACTCCCCGCGGCTTGGAGCTGCCGTGGGCCATGCTGGGAGTTTAAAGTGAAGAAGTGAGGTGACAGCAGAACTCCTGCCCTGCTCTGCAGGCATGCAGGACACGTGTGGCTGTGGTCTCTGCTCCAGCGTGCAGTGCTGCTGCCAGCTTGTCAGACACGCAGCTGAGCGCAGGTGGGCTGCAGCCCGGCACAGGGCTGAGGCTGCTGCTGTGCTTTCCTCGCCCCTCTTCAATTCATGCCTCCAATCTCTGCAGTTTTAGCGCCCTGGCAAAGTTCTCCTTTCCTGGTGTTTCAAGGTCTCCTGGTGTATTTCTTTGACTCCAGCTCAGAGCTGCTGCCTGATGGCGAGCGAGCAGACCATGTCCTTACTTAAACCTGCTGCAAAGGAGCAAGAGCCTCTGCAGAGCAGAGGAACACGTCCTCTCCCTGCCTGCACATCCAAACACCTCTGGGAATGCCCATGGGCAGACTGGCAGCACAGTGAGGGCTGGGGAGGAGAAACAAGTCATGAGACAACAAATGAAGGCAGAAGTTGGCCACGGTTGGCAGACGTGGGCTGCTCTGAGCACTGGGGCTCAGCCAGTGCAGGAGGGGAAGGCAGCTGGGCAAGGGAGGCACAGAAAGCACTGGCAGGGTGCTGAAAAGGAAGGTGGCTAAAACAGAGATGGGGAAACAGAAGGAAATGGGCAAACATGCAGGTGAGGGCAGGTTTTGAACAGAGATAGTGGGAGGAAATCAGCGGTGCAGCACAAGGGGAACTGCGGGGTGGTGGGCGGGGAGGAGTGGTCCAGCTGTGGGGTGTGGGTTCTATAGAAGGCAACAGCAAGGGACAAGTAAAGGAAATGATGTTCAGACCAGGGGGTTGCCAGTGGTGAAACAATATCTTAGAGAAAGATTCATTAGTAAGAACACTGACGCTGATTATTCTCTGTAAAACAAACAAACAAACAACAGATTCAAAGGCTTGAAAAATGCTGATGTCATGGGAAGGCTCTCAAATGTCTTACATGTGGAATAATCAGAGTCTGTCTTAAAAAGGAAAATTAGATGAAGGAAATCAGTAAGAGAAGAGAGGACACAGGAGGACACCAAGGGAAAGGTGAAAGAAGCAGCAGAATTGAGGAACTAAAAGAGACAGAGGAGTAGATCTGGGATATTCATGCTGATTTCAGTAGAAGGTCAGGAGAGGATATCAGAGATTAGCTGCAGA
Organism: Tichodroma muraria; assembly: GCA_013390105.1. Classification (NCBI taxonomy): domain Eukaryota; kingdom Metazoa; phylum Chordata; class Aves; order Passeriformes; family Sittidae; genus Tichodroma; species Tichodroma muraria. The sequence continues at coordinate 79,786 of WAAG01079075.1, forward strand.
ATAAATCAGGATGCAAAAACAAGGTGCATACATCTGGTACAGCTGAATTAAAAGTGCTGTAGCAAGAAAAGTCAAAAGTAACTGATAATTCATGCTCCAGTTTCAGATCAGTAAAAAACTTTGCAAAGGCTGGTGGGAGGGGTTGTGACCTTGAGGACATCACTCCACCTGCACCGGGAAAGTCCACACCAAACTGGGCAGTGAACTGGCACAAAGAATTCACAACAGACCAACAAGCTCTCCAAGTGTATCCCAACCACTGCAGAAAAATTAAGATGTGGGATGGCGCCAGTGGCAGTTTGTACCTTGTAAATAGAGCAAAAGAAGAAAAAGGATTAATTGATCAATCCCCAGTATTTGTACAACACACCCTTATCACAGGCTGCCACTCACTTCTCCTCTTCTGCACAAAGGCACAAAAGCCAACTCCCTACAGGCAGAACACTCAGTACCAGCCCCAGCACTCACCCAGGGCAGTGACAGCTGCAGTGTAACATCCAGGCCTTTCCTAGCAGGGCCAGCTGCAGACACAAAAGCCAGGAGCTGATCCAGAGAGGAAAACCTCTTAAACCCACAAAGAGCCAGGACCAGGCTGACCTGTGAAGGATTTCAAGCCTTGACAGGAAAGAAACATTGCAGGCTGGTGGGCAAAGATGCACAGCTTGCAAGGTAACAAGTCAAAATCCCTGTGGTTAGGAGCTGCCTGCTTGCCCAGGGTGAACCTGTATCCCAGTTATTTGCAGGGATTTATTACTGCTCCTCCTCATCCTCTGGCTGAAGGAATGGGCACCCCACCTTGTCAGGGACGCCTGTAGCCAGAGCCAGCCCCTGGTGTCAGGTGAGCACATCCGTGGGGTCACTCGAGTGCCTGCCATGAAATCCTATGGGTTTGCTTTGAGGGGATTTGCTCTGGAGGTGGTTTCCTGCCTGCTCTCCTCACAGGCACTGCAGTGACGAGCAGGAATTGCACTGCAGCGGAGCACAGCCCTCCAGAGCAGCAGCAGACCTGCAGCAGCACTGCTTTAGTCTCAAAACTAACCCCTACCTCTTTTCCAGTGCCTCAGATCCCTGCTGGGGCCTCCTGCTGCAGCAGAGCAACATGTGGGGTGAGTGCCATCTCCAGAAGTTTCTGGGGAAGACCACACAGACAGCTCCAAGCATTTCTCTCTGTCCATAGTTTGGGAGATGAAAACCTTTTTTACTACTGTAGCTCATTTCCTTCCTCTCACCCCCACGTGGCACTTTAATACCTGTTACTTACCTTCTTCACAGCACTTTGGGGAGATTAATCACAAAGATCGTCTCAAGGTGCAAACTGTGCACCTGGCTGGAAACTTTGAAGGTCAGCAGTAAGCTGGTCTGTGTTTATTACAGACTAAAACATGAAAGCACAGCACTCTGCTGGTGCTGCACAGGCTCGCTGCACTGACACATTCGCAATAGATGCATATCAGGGAGTTTAAAGGTCACAGCTACTCATGAGGAGGGGAACCTCAAAATGCAGTCTCCAAAAAAGAGTGAATCAGAAGCAAGACCCTCTGGCTACCTGAAATCAGGCCTTTCTGGACCGCTCTGGTGTCAGTGATGAAGGCTCTTAGGAAGAAAATATCACATCAGGCAAAGCAGGATGCTCCTGAAACATCTCAGCACTGGGCTGAGAAAGATGCTTTAGCGTTTAGATGAGACAACGCTATTTTATTTGCAACTATCACTCCTGATAGCATCCTTGAATTTCTCTGTTTCTGGCCTTGAGGAAATCACCCTGCCCATAATTCAGTTGTGGAACAGGGTGGGCCTTTACCTGTAGTTCGCAAAGCTGATGGAAATTTGGAAAATAATTGCCATGCTCCTATTCTGCAGCCTGGGAACTATGCCCAGAGAAAACAGAGAAACCCAGAGCAGAGCTGTGCTACCACATTTGCTACACCTGCAAAATGGGGTCTGCGCCATCCTCAAATACCTGAAGCACCACTCATTTCTCTGACTTCTAGTTTCTTTAATCTGTTAAAAAAAAGTCCTGACCCAAGCATATAGCCCGTGATCACAGGAACACAGCAGTGTTAAGTGTAATGGCAAATACAAAGAGCAACACTGGTTTTGAAAGCAAATATCACTTTTGCAGAGGCCTATGGTTTAGAGGGAAGGTCAGGGCACTACCAGAGGAAAACTATGACATTTTCTACACAACTCTCACACACTGGTCCCATTAAAGGGCCTTCCACCTTCTATTAGGCAGCCATTGATTGGAATTAATTAAAATATCTCCTGTGCACTGGACTTGAAACTCATCAGTGCTTTGTCATTATCTGTGAGCTTTCTCCCCAGTTAAAGCAAATATTGTCCAATAATCTGGTTTGCAGTAAGCACACAGAACATTTAGCTACAAAATACCCTGTGGCACTCAGGTGTTTGACAAGTTGGAGGGTTTAAGGGTGTGCCTGGCATTTCTGTTTAGATATACAACTGTGCAATGTATTTTTTAATCCGAGCTCAGAGAGAAACTTGGCTTCAGAACCCTCTGGAACCAAAAAACTACAAACACATTTCTGGAATCGTAACCTCAAGCCCTTGGCTTGTTCTGGCACTTAACCCTTGAGATGAACCAGCCATGCTGTGCCTTGCAGCCTGCTCAGTCACCTGGTTCTGCTGCCTGAGGAGCTTTGTCTTCCCGTTTCCAGGGGGGTTTACTCACAGGAATTTCTCTCCAGCCATTCCCATGGCTCTGGTGCCTTCACTCAGGTCCTGCTCTTCTCCCAGGAGTGACCACACACTTCGTCCCCTGGAGCAGCACCCCAGAGCGAGCCTGTGAAAGGCTGGCACTGCCACCCCTGACTCTGAGCAAGCCCTCACATCAGACAGCTGGATCTGGCTGGGCCAGCTCCAGAGGGACCCCGAGCCGAGCAGGACTTGACCCTCTGTGAAGCAAAGGAGCACGAGGAGACTGTGAGGGCTGGAGCTGCTGCTCCGAGCCCGGGCAGCGCCGCCCCCGCGGGAAATGATCCTGGCGGGCCATGCATCTTTAATGATGCTCTCTGCACAGAACACATTTGATAGCTGAAGGCATAAAAGCCTCAGCAGGGGTGTCAGAAGTCTTTGTCCATCTTTCAGAGCCAGATCCAGTTGCTGCAGTTGATGAAAGTCCCCCTGTTCGTTTTAGCAGGGCCTGAGGAAGGAAAGCTGCAGCTGTGAGAGTCAGGGGCTGGTTTATAGGGATTTAAACACAGATATTCCATGCTTGGGACTTTCTCCCCCATAAGAAGGATGGCTTTACTGGTCAGCTGCCCTGACAGTGATGATGCTGTGCAAACACAAGACTGCAGCAGCAGCATTCAAATAACCTGGGTTATGTTTTCAGAGTTACCCTGCCACCCATGCCCACTGTTTCCAAAAGGGAACATAATGCCTTTGCTCTTTAAATCCAGGAATTCACATTTAAATAATCAGCATTTAACAACAGTGAGAATGAGAACAAAGCAACACCAAAAGACACATCAGGAGACAGTAGAAACTCAGCCCTTTATCAAAGTTCCTTGACATTAAAAATACAGACTCAAGGTTAAGATATCCAGCCTTAATTGAATATTCAGTATTACACAACGCACACGGCACTAAAAGCAACATCAGGATTCTTTTTTTCCCCCCTGAGGCTATTGAGACCTGGTTTAATGATGTATCAAGACAACCTAACAGAGCAGAACACACAGAACAAGCCCCATTCCCTCGTTATGGGAACACACAGATTGCTCCTACCCCAAACTTGGGTTTTATTTTTCACCCCTCCCCAGATCTTCCTACTTTTATCGAGCTTTTAGTGAAGCAGATGAATGGTTTTTTTTTTCCTTTCGCAGTGCATTCAGCAGTTCATTTGGGCATAGCTCTGCATCTATTGCAGGTCAAGATGTTCCTAATTGCTTTCACATGTATCCCAGTTAACTAGCCCTGGTCGTGTTACAGAGCAAGTGAAATACCGTTTTTTTCATTGAGATCCTAATGACTAGGGAAAAATCAATACAACAACTGTAACAGGAAAAGTGATGATGGCAACATACACTGTCCTACAGTATTTAAAATTAGGGGAAAAAAATAATTAAAATCAATATCAATTGGAAGTTTCCTGCTCTGATACTCTGAGTGCTTGTTAGAAGTCTGGTTCACAGTTGTAGCACCTAGTCTGATCATGGACATTACTGTCCCACAGAGTTTGTCTGATATTTTTTCGCACAAAGATGAACTTCCAGGAGAAAGAAATACTAAGAAAAAAAGAAACAAAGAGCAAGATGATGGTTGTTTCACAGATGAGTGCTGCTCACATACTTCTCCATTTCATAAGACGTAAAATTTAATTTTGTTAATTTCTAGTTCCCATTAGAAGATTGGTGCCTGATCAGGCAGAGTGCAGAGGGCTTAATTTCAAGTTCTTATCTATGCCCAATATCCCCTCTTCAACTGCTGCTGCTTTTTTAACAATAACCTTGTTTAACCATGCAGCTGTTCTAAAGGTGACTGGATGGATAAAAACTCACAGCACTGGGGATGAAATTATCAAAAAGGAGCCTTGGCCACTTACATTACACAGACAACACTTATTTCAGTCTGGAGGCATTACAGGTGTTGGCTCAGTAGCCAGGGCAAGCACAGAGCTGCCACACTGCTCAAGCTCCCAGGAAAACACGAGTGCAGAAAGGAAGATGACATTCTAGAAATGTAAGAGGACCCTGCCTAAAGTTATTCCAAAGCACACAAGACACTGCTAAATGTTGAGAACTGCTTAGCATTAATTAATTATTTTTTTTTAAATTCCACCCACAGGTGAAAGAATAGAGCCCTGATGTTTGAAATTAGCACTTTTAAAGGCTCAGCAGAATTAATGCTGTAATGACTCAGTGCTGGTTACCAGCAGAACTTGAACTGGGGGCTGGTGGCACTAAACAGACCCCAAAGGGACAGGGCCAGCTCACAGCAGTACCTGGCTGACCCAGAGCTCTGCAAGCCTAACCCCACTCATGTCCTAAAGGTTTTTGAGAAGGATTATTCTGGAGGAGAAGGAAAGAAGGAAGGGTTTGTGATGGTTAACCTGAGTAGTCTTAATTTCTTAAGGAGTTACAGTGGTTTTATACTGGTAAGAGAAATCCAGTTCTGCAGATTAGAATTAGGGATGGTTTCCACAGCTGGCTTACAACAGGCTGGAGATAGACAAGCTGCTCCTCGGTTTGAGAAGGTGCTTTGGCACTCATGCTAAGTTATTCCCAAGGGGCAGTGGTTGAAGTGGGAGACTCCTGGTCTGCCCTGCGCCAACAGACTCTGCATCCAGGCCTGTCAGCTGGGATGAAGCCCTCTCAGGACAGCCACCAAAGCCTGCAGGTGTGGGATTAAACCACCCATCCCTTCCCCAGAAAGCCCTGCTCAGCACTTCAGGACACTAAGTAACATATAACACAGAATGCTGTGGCTAGGCTTCTTTGGTAAGGTCTTAAATTTTCTTGGTAATAATGTTTTAGAGGCATACGGGGGGTGAGGCATGAGTAAAGTCACCAGAAACATAGATTTGTATCTATTAAATCTCACAGCTGCAGTGAGTATTCACAGTAAAATTATTTTCTTGGCTGTGCCTTAAATCGCGCTCTAACAAATAATTTTAATACCTGGATTACAGCAGCCTGGTGTTAAAGTATCACTACCTTGTATCAAGGAGATACAAAGGGGAAAAAATTATCTAAATCTGAAATACAGTAGGAAAAAGAAGGTTTCCAAATGCAATGAATATTGGTTTAAGTCTTCTCCCAAGATATCAACAGAAGCTTTGTCTTATTATCAGGCTGGACGCTTACAAATTGCCTCATAATGCCTGAAATACAAATTCTGCTGAGAAAGGGACAAAATCTTGCCTTTTCCTCTTGGTGGTAGGCTGTAAGTCCTCACTCAGGTGTGTATACCTAAATAAAACACATATACCTGTGGTGTATAACTGAAGTTTCAGGTCTGACTTATTTTTTAAAAAGTCAGCTTGCAGCTCTCATGAGCACAGAGATAGTGAGGCCCAGTTTGGAGACCAGGCCTTGGCACACCTGGCTTGGCAGCATCGTTCCTAGCCCACGGAAAAGCCCTGGGAGCTGCCAGGCAGGGCCCAGCTGGAGGTGGGAGATGTTGCAGTGCTCCCCTGGGAGCACAGGGACTGCAGGGTTGAGGTGCACCACTCCCAACTCACAGGTGTAGGAGGGATAGAGAAAAATCCTCTCCTGCTTCGTTTCACTAATTCATGCAGGCAGCTCCTTTCATTTCTCAAGACAAGAATTAACAGAGTTAATGGGTTGCTCTAAATTCCTTATTACTGGAAAGCTGATGCCTCCACTGCCTCTGCCCAGCACAGGCCCACAGCAGCATCGGAAGGGAAAAGTCCATGTGGTTTCCTTGGGCTCTCACATGGCCTGGGGGAGACCCAATTTAGAGATCACCAAGAACTCTTAAATTACCGCTGGACAGGCATGAGCCCTTTTCCTGCCCAGAGGGGCTGCAGGAACAGCCAGAAATCCCAGGAGGAGGCATGCTGGAGATGTGTACCTGGCTGGCCCCAGGCTTGCCCTGGGTCACAGCCTCATTTGTCCTCTGACCAGCACACCCAGTGCTACTGGACACCTCCATTTGCTGTGAATTTAAAAATAACCCAAACCACGCCTGTTCAGGTTCCCAGGGCTCTAGCACTGCACACAACAGAATGAGCCCCCAGCAGCAGTAATCTCTCAAGGAGCCAGCCAACACCCCTCCACCTGTGCTGCACTGAGGGAATCACCCATTTCCCCTCAAAGTCCAACCAGCTGACGCCTTCCACAGTGTGCCAAGGCAGCCACCAAACAGGAGTGTCACCAAAAACACCTGGGATCAGACACATCAACGGAGATCACAAGCAGAAGAATAACTCAAATAGTTAATTTGTGTCCTCCACAGCATCCCCCTTTCACCATGCAGGTGACAGCCCCAGCCCTTCAGCAGTGGCACAGCCCTGCAGCTCAGCGAGTCCCCAGCAAACCTGGCAGGAGCACAAAGTGCTGCTGGCACACCTGGCTAAACTTGCTCAGCCTGAATCCTTCACTTCAGCCCAAGCCTGAGCATACCCACACCACTGCTGGAGACAGGCCCCTGACTCCTGGCACTGAGCCTGTGAGGAACAGGCACTGCTTTCAGCAGTGCTTCCAAAGGTGTTGCAATAGATTTTGCTTTCCTGCAGGTCCACCAGGCTGTTGTCCACACTGTGACAACTGCTATTTCCCTTCCATCTTCCTGCCCTAATCACCCCCAGTGCCCAGCCTGGCCATGCACAGGTATGGCAGAAATGTGGGAGGAGGTCTGGGAAAGACAGAGTCCACAGCCCCAGGAGCAGGAAAAGCAAAGCATTATCCATGCTACAATTATTTTCAGCCAGCAGAAAGATGGGGAAACAATTCTGATGCTGGTCATCCCTGGAGAGATTCTTCTCTGAGCAGCTGCAGTAGGACACTCTCAGAGCCATCATTAAACCTTCTCTTAATTCAAGAGTAAAGAGAACATTATCTTAGATATATCTGCAGCTTTCTTCCCTGTCTACTGTGGGAAACCTGGTCTCCTCTACCTAGAGTAAGCCTCCTTTAAGCAAAGCAAAAGGGAGCCTGTGACCACTGCAGGGTTTCTGCAAGGAGCTCTGCTCACCAGGAGACAGAGGCCAGAGACACCTGTCCTGCAGAAACAACATTCCAATCCCATCCTCAGCACCCACCCATCCCACAAAGCTTAAGCCAAGCAGGGAGTTGAGCCAGGGGCCTAACGGGAGTTATAGGACTCCTTGAGAGCACCTAAGGTGGGCTATCACTGGGGTTACTCCACTACAGAAGGAAAAACAACAAGTCAGAGACCTGTTTGCCTCCCCTCTAAAAGCAACTATCAGTGCAAACCAACAAACCCAAAATTCTGAGAATCAAACCCCTGTGAGACAAAGCTGATTCCCAGCTGGACAACCTCCACACTCATTATCCCCATTCCTCTGAGCTCATCTCCTGCCTACCCATACCTCACCCACAGACAGCCCACCACCAGGCACTCAAATGCACCCACTAACACAGCATAGGCACAGCTGGGCAGGATCCCTTTTATTCTGCAAGGATTAGAAATGCTCCAACCAAATGTGCCATGTAATTATTGCAGTAATGTATAAAGCAGGGTGGAGGAGGTGAATAATTCATGGTGCCTTATTTAGTGGCAGGTGATTAGTTAAGTTACAGGGTTGGGGTTTTATTCCTTCCTTCTTTCTTAATCTTTCACTCTTCTGTGAAAAATTCAATTTGCCTTAAGGCAGTGTTGAGAGCTGATATTGACCTAATCCCTGAGCAGCCTGGACCTGACCTGCTTCAAATTCCCACCTCTATCACAAAACCACATTCTTCTCCCTGACAATACAATGGCCCCTGGATCCTTTTACCTTCAGACCCTGCTTAAAATGTGTGCTTCAAAACACACTATATAATTGTGAATAAAGAGTCAAATCTGAGCCAGCAGGTGAAAATGTATTTGTCTTGTCCTGCCAGCCTGAAAAAGGAGCATTAAATATTTTCTGTAGCTCTTTCTTTGAAGGCTTCCAGTTTTTCCTCCTCCCTTCCCTGTTAGGATCTTAATCTCTCTGTTCAGCAAACATTAATTCTCTTCTGTCCTGCTAGTGTTAAAATTGGCATCTCAGTTGATCATTCTTCCTCCCTTCCCTGTGCACCTAATTGACCATTATTGCTACTAACATCATCAGGAATCTGGGAGGGGTACTTAATACCAAAGTACTCCTGGGGAACAGCTCAGGGAGGAACTGCAGGCAGACATAAGCACTTATTTCTTCTTTCAGCCCTGCAGTAACAGAGAGCTTGACATACACTCTCCTCCCTCTGCATTCAGAAGTTTAAGCAAATAATTTGAAGGTCGTATTCTTGAGCACAAGGGTGTTCCAACACCCTCTCAGTGACACCCAGCTGTACTCCTGAGACACGAGGGTAATAGTGGCCTTGGACACGTGGGTGTCAGCATGCAGCCACGTGGAAGGAAAAAGCACAAATGTATTTGCATCACACAGAAAACGTGGGCAGGTGGCTCAGAGGTAAACAGTGATGGGTGAACAGTGATGTGTGAACAGGGCTGGGGCACGTTGTACCAGGCTGTGCATAAAGCATATTCCAGCTGCATCATTCTGCTCCTGCTGAAGTCATTAGTGCTGGATTTCCACCAGGAGAAGATAAATGCTCTCAGGCTCGAGGACTTGAAGGCAGAATGTGCTGTAGCGAAGATAAAGGGATGAGGTGGCAGTGCTGGCATTGTGATCCCCGTGGGATGCAGCAGGGCCTTGCAGGGACAGCCAGCAGTGCCAGCTGCAGGTGCTGCTTCACTCATGGAGCCATCAAACCCTGGATACAAGAGCAAATTATAAAGGTACACCAGGACACCTTTCCAGAGCATCCCCACACCAGTGTGCTCGACACTGGTGTGCAGGAACTCAAAGCTGAAGGAAAATCATCCAGTCATGGAACTGTTTGGGTTGGAAGGGACCTTAGAGACCACCCAGTACCACCCCCTGCCATGGGCAGGGACACCTTCCATGACCCCAGGTTGCTCCAAGCCCTGTCCAACCTGGCCAGGGATGGGGCAGCCACAGTTTCTCTGGGCACCCTGAGCCAGGGCCTCAGCACCCTCACAGGGAGGAATTTATTTCTTATATTTAATCCAAATCTACCCTCTTTCAGTAGGAAATGTCTCTGCATGCACAGGCTCACAGGTTTGCAAACCTTTATGAGCCTCTCTGGAAAGAGTCACTGGAGGCTGGGCATGACAGCAGGGTCGTTGCTGCTTCTCTACACATGTTCTGCTTCCCAAAATGGCCAGGAATGTAGTTTTGGCAGAAATTGGAGAGAATGGTGGAAAACAGAGCATGTCTCGTGCAGCTCTGACAACCAAAGGCTTTTCATTCTGTTGTCCGTGGAACGGTGCTGAGAGGAAAAGGGACAACTCTGGAAAATCCTGCTGCTCCACCTGCACCTGGGTGTACTTGTACGGGCTGGGATAGATTAATTTTCCTCCCAGTAGCTGGTATGGGCCTGTTTTGGGTTTGTGCTGAACACAGTGTTGATAACACAGGGATGTTTCAGTTCCTGCTGAACAGGGCTTGCATCGTGCCAAGGACTTTTCTGTTCCACCAGTGAGGAGCCTGGGGATGCTGCAGATGTGGGTAAGGGACACAGGTGGGACAGCTGATCCCGACTGACTCCAGGGACACACAGCCCATGTGGCCTCACGTCCAACATACAGAGCTGGGAGGAGAAGAGGGAAAGGGGAACATTTGGAGTTTTCTCTTCCCCAGGCACTCGTGACAGAGCTCTGCTCTCCTGAGGAGGGCTGAACCCCTGCTGCCCATGGGGAGTAGGGAATGAATTCCTCGTTTTGTTTTGCTTCCATCTGTGATTTTTACTTCCTGTATTAAACTGCCTTTATCTCAATCCATGAGTTTTCTCACTCTTCTCTCACCCCTCACACTGGGGCAGTGAGCAAGTGGCTCCATGGGGCTGAGATGCTGGCTGAAATTAAACCACAACACCCAGGAGGGAGGATGCTGTGGGCATGAAATGATGCTCCCTGGGATTTTCTCTCCACATCTCAAGTGGGGCATTTTGCATTTTGTATCCTGCATAGATCCTATCTAATGCCTTAAACTTCTCTTTCCAATAGCTAAATGATTTTTAAAATCTTGTCATTTACTCATTTGAGGAAACTCTCTTTTCTCTGGAGAAATTATCCCATCATTCTGTTCAGTAAGGAAGAAATTTAACATGATCATATTAATTATGGTTCCTCATTTAACATAAAGCTGTAATCAAATGGCTTTTATGTCTAAACAGTGGTGGCAGCGGTACTAAAAAATTGTGGCATTAAAGGCTTGCACTGAACTTCAAAGTGTTTGAATTATACATCTCAGAAGAAACTGATGCTACATTGAGAGAGGTACAACCTCTTTATTTTCAAGCAGAAACATGAAGGCGCAAAACACTTTAAAAAGAAGCATACGTTTGCTTTAATTTCCAGGAAGATCTGAAATAATATATATATTTATAATAATATAAAATACCATGGGTTTTTTGCTTAGATTTAAGTCACGGTGCCTTCTTTTGAAAGGAAGAGGCAGCCTGGTTGGGCATCTTCTGACAAAGCCCATGAAACAAAGATATGTCAAGGACATGAAGTCTGCAAAGCAGGAGAACTGGAATTTGTCACTTTTGGCAGGGCTGGACTCACTGGGTTCCTACCAGCCTGGTGGGGACTGCTGGCGTCTGTGGCTCCAAAGCCAGCCTCAGATTTGAGGACTGATTTCCTGAGCCAGAAAACCCAGGAGCATTTCTGTCTGCATTTCAGGAAAACACTTCCTTCAATTCAGGAGCCGGAGCTGCTCAAACAGCCGCCGACAAGGAAGAAAAATAGGAAATGGTCAGTGGGGCTGCTCAGAACGAGCCACGGAGGGTTCCTTCTATGGGAAACACCAAATTGCTATTTTGGGTTCAAAATCACAACAGCGGTGTTTGGAGGGGTGATTTTTTTTTTTTTTTTTGCTGTTTTCTTAATACCTACTTCTTCCAGAGCAGGGACATTCCCATGTGAACCAGCTCCACTTCCCACGTGGCTCTGTAGCTCAGTCCCTGCTGCCAGGCCACCCACAGGGGTGTTGGAGAGCACTTGAAAGTTAAAGTTCTCCTTGAAACAGTGACCATCTACTTAAGCCCTTCCCATAAAGCCCAGAGCTTGAGATAAAATCCCCCTCTGAGCCCTGCTTCCCAGACTGTAAAGGTGCACTTCGATACCTGATAAAATCAATTGTTGGTGGCTGCTGGCTCCTGTGACTGAAGTGACACTGCTTGTAAAATTCCCATCCACAGCTCCTAAATTCACAATTAAAAACACATTTCCAGCTCTCTGTAAGAGCACAACCAGTGCTCCCACCTACTTCAAATCCCAGCATGTAAAATTGCAGAGTGGGTTGAAGGTGATATAATGTTATAAAGTGCATTTTGCGTTGGGTAAACACACTCAAGGGGTTTATGGTTCCTGGGAATTCTCATCTCTGCTGCCTGGGGAATCTGTTGTGTGGTGAAAACCAATATTCACTATAATTTCTAGCATGCATTCAGAAGACTGGGCTCAGGGGGAGTATAAAAATGAGTTCTTCCCTCCATTTTTGCATCATTATAAAAGCTGTTTTCACTCAGTACCCAGACAAATGGATCTGGGCAGCAAGGGGCAAAAAGAGCCTCCTGTGAACAGGAACTGTGGTAAAAGGCATGGATGTGTCAGTTTTCCAGCACAGGGGCAAGCCAAGGCCTCAGGAGCTGGGGAATCACCCCGCGCAGCCCCTGTGGACGAGGCCTGGGCAGAGCTCTCCTGGATCACACGGGTTGGGTACCCCCCCCTCTCCCGGGCATGAACCTGAAGCATGAGCCCAGTGCAAAAAGCTCTGTATGCTCCTTCTCTCCCTACGAAAGCTCTACAAACTCCCATAGGTGCCGAGCTGCACCTTCTCCCCCTGCGGCTCTGCAGCACCAGCAGCTGCTCTCGGCCCCCTTCGCTGCTGACAAGGGACATCGCCGTGGCACAGGAGGGCAGTGCCGGGCACAAATCGCCGTGCTGGGCACACAACAGCTGTGAGCGGTGTGTGCTCCCCGGGCGGTGTGTGGTGCCAGGGCAGCGGGCAGCAGCCGCTGGATGCGCCCGGGGACAGCCCGGCCCAGCTCTTCCCCTTCCCGGGCCAGGGGACACTCCCGGGGCAGAATATCAAAGGCTCCTGCGGACCACGACAGCCAAAAAGGCATAAATAAAACCTCCAGAGGAGTCACAGCAGTTCCCACAACAAGAAGTCGCCAGCGGTTAACAAAGGATAAAAGCAAATAACCGAGCCCCCAGTTCCTTCCATCGGCACCACCCTGGAGCAGGAGGGTGTCCATCGCTGCTGGAATCAAAGCCTTCCTCTCCATTGTTTCCTCGGCGGCCAGGACAGCCCGTGGCCCTCTGCCACAGCAGGGCTGGATGAAAGGAACCCGGAGCCCCCACGCAAGGGCAGCCGCGGCTCCTGCTGCTGCCCGGTGCAGCCCCTGTCGCGGAGCAGGAGCACAGCCGGGCTCGCTGCGTCCCCTCCCAGCCCGGGGCCGGCACAGCTGCTGCGCTGCACGCTCGGAATATCCCCAGCCCAGCACTCCAACATGATGCTCAGTCCAGCCTGAGCTGGTATCAGACTCAGATGAGTCTGAGATGAGTTTGAGACCATCATCCAGACTGCTGCTCCAGACTCATCATCCTTGCCGAGCTCTGTAATTTGGATACTTTAACCTGTCCTGTCAACACGGGTAAGAGGACAGGTGTTACCCTGTCCATGAAATCCCACGAAAGGACTCTGGGAGCACTGCGTTCCTGCACCTCTGGCTGTGTAGCATTGACCAGGTGGGATGATTGACCATCCTCTCCCTGTTTTACAGGGAAAAGAAAGCAGTGTGATGGGATTTACACATCACACTGCTCCTATTCCTGTACTTCCCCCTCATCATCTCCTGGAGGTCACTTCCGGGACCAGGCTGGAGGAACCTTTGATCCAACAAACCTTTATGTTTATTAAGGGAAGTTAATGACTGAGTCTGGATGAAATTATTTTAATTACCTTTATGGGGTCTTGTCTATAAGGAGTTTGGCCACACTGCAGCCTGAGTTCTGCTGGTCTGCCCATCTACCTTTGCAAGGATGCAAATCTCTGCTTCATCCCCTGGGAACCTGCTCCAACAGAGTCTCCTTCAATGACAATACTTGTAACAACCAAGCAGAAAGTAGTTATTGAATAGGGAAGTGGAAACTCTGCTCACCATTACCAGCAAAAGCGAGGTTTGCTGTCATGGACTATCTTTCAGGGAGACTTGTATCCTAAAGGGGGCTTTTCATGAGAAATCCACTTAGTATTCCTCTAAAATTCCAGGAGGATGAAATCCCCCACTCCTTCATCTCATTAAGGATGAAGGAATTCCAGGTATGTGGCAGCAATCTGGGATGAGAGGAGGAGTGGGGTATATTTTAACCAAGTTGTAGAGTGCGAAAAATAAACTGATCTAAGGATGAGGAAATGAAATACATTTCCCAGAGCTGAGAAGCAATGTCAGCCAAGAGAAATGTGCTAATGCACAAGGAACACAAAACTGAGTTTAAGGGTGACGTCATTATGGATGTGCTCAAGAAAGCACTTTGGGACCCTCTCAAGGCATTTTGCCTCTGGAGCACTGAGAGTTTTTCAGCTGATGGCTTCTAGATCATGGTGGATTTATCTAAGTGTAGCAGACAAAATGCTGAAAGCCATCTGGTGCTCAAGGTGAGAGGGTGACAGAGGGTTCTGTGTACCACAGGGTACTTCTGGTCATTCTAGCAGGGACTGAGTTATTTCTAAAATGCTGTGCGGAAGCCCTGTGAAGCCCTCAAAGCAGAGCAGGAAGATCAGGACTGTTCCACATCTGGACGCAGTGGGGCTGCTGTTCAGGTGCAGAAACAAGTGTCAGGGAGGCAGGATAGTTTTACACATTACAATTCTCCTTTGAAGGGTATGAAAACACCCCAAAGAACAAAACCTCCACGTCAAAATGTTTAGTGGAAAGATAAGACTACCCAAAAACTGTTTGCACAGACTGGAACTTGCTACCTAGTGAGCTCAGAAAAGGCAGTGAGTGCCCAGCCTCCCAAGCTTGTACAGGACATTTTTCACACTTGGCATAAGGAGCCATTTAGGAGCAGAGAGTACGCTCCAGGGAGAGGTGCAGAAACAGGGTGATGGTTTAGAGAGGAGGAAAATCAGCCTCTGCTGCAGCCAACAACCTCCCAACCCTCCTGGGCATCAGGGCACTCAGGAAAGTGTCACCACAGCAGCTTTGAGGCTTTGGGGCCTGCAGGTTGCCATCATCCCTCAAACCTTCTCCCACCCAGAGGTCCACCATGCATCCTTGCCCTTTGCCTAAATAAGGAAGGCACCCAATGCACCATGGTCTCCCTGCTAGACAATACTCTATCACCCACTATATTCCCAAAAAGCTCAAACAAGAGGAGCTTTCCAAAGGTCTCTCTCTTCTGGAATTCACTTGTCATAGGTTTGAACAAAGCCACGCTTTTTCTTTGCATGTTTTGATGCTCACTTGTCCAGCCAGACCTGCCACAAGATTCCCTGGGGATGAGCTTCCTCCTGATGTAACAGCCTGACTACTGCAAGTGCAGGGAACTCAGATGCCTTCACAGAACATCACTGACAACATAAAAATGCTTTCCCCATCAGCACTGCATATTTACCTCCTGTCAGATGAAGGGAGAAGCTGTTTCATATTTCCCCTCAGTTCTGAAATAATTTAAAAGCTAAAAAAATACTGTCCTGACTAAACCCAGGAATTTTAAGAGCACAAAAGTTTCTCAGTCAGACCATAAATCCAGCTTGCTTCATACTCTGATAGTGGAGAACAGCAATTGCTTAAAAATAAAAGCATACCTGCACAGAATGATTCTCATCATACTTGAGACTTCGCTGGCTTCAGGAAATGAGTGGTTGGAAGATTTTTCCACTTGGCACACTGTGCATTGAGCACAGATGGACCAAGTCTCCATGATTTTACTTGACCTCCCTCCTTACCCAAAGGAGTTGTGCACTCTGTGAAAGCCTCAGCCAGCACCACGCTCAGGTTGGCTCTGCTGAGACACAGAACTGAGGGCAGAGCAACAGCTGTGAATTGTCACAAGTAAACATTGCTATGAGCTGCATCCATCCATGGTTCTTTCATCATGGCCTCTGCTGCATTAGAAAATGGGAACCAACTCCACTGCTCAAAAAGACAGAGAAAAGACCTCAAAGGGTGTAAAAAAAAAGCAGTATAACTTAAAAATAAACAACAAAAAAATCCCTTATGACACCTTGCTAACATGAGGGCTGAGATCGGGAGAACAAGGAGAGGGAAAAGGTGTTTGTCAACTACATACAGGTTGAGTGCCTGAAAAGGAATGAAAGGAGCCTGGAAAACTCTTGGAAAACCATGCTCAGGGTCTGAGCCATTTAAAATCGATTTCTGTTGCAGCTGATGGCTCGCTCCCTGCACAGAGCAGTGGGAGTGAGCAATGGGAATCAGCACAGCTGCTCTGTGCCTGGAGATCCAAACCGTTGGGTGGAAATCCCACCATATGACTTGGGGATAATGTTAAATCCATTACAGCATTCTCCTCTCCCCTGCTCATCCCACACAAGCTTCAAAACTTGTGGTTTATGACTGCCTGCCAGAGGATCACTGTGGGCTGTCTCTGGAGGGATAATCCTAAATTTTAAGTGACAGTTCACGGGCATCTTCTCTTTCTTCCGAGATGCTGTCTTACACATCACATTAAGTATTCTAGAGATTAATAACTGGAGCAGAGAGTTCTAATCTTGGTGTCCTAGCAGAGATTTAGCAAAAAACATGTTTGAAGTTGCTGTGGCACAGGAAGCATAAGAAGCCTTGAAGCCCCAAAGCGAGGCTCGTCGGCAGCTCCAAAGGAAATCTGGGACATGGGACACGTGATGGATGTTCAGTCTCCAGGGCTGCTCACTGACGTGGTGCTTCCACCCAGAGCAGATCTCAGGGACCCTTTGAAAGGTGGGACCCAGTTTGAGCCCTCTTTTAAATAGACCGAACTCAGCACTGCTGTGAAATTGTACTTTCATATTCTTTGACCTGATTTAGGGCATAACTGAATTGTATAAGCAGGTTACGGGCTGCTTTGAACTTAATTTACCAAGGACCAAATGGGAACCACTTGACCATCACAGACCTGGCAATTGCCCTGGGCCAGCTTGGAGGACACCTGCCAGGATAAACACAGCAATGATTCCGAGCTGCTGGCACAGCAGCTCACTCGACAGCAGCCCTGCTATCACTTGCCAAAGGCCCTCACAGCAGCACTGTGAGATTCCTGTCCACAGCAGGATTATTTTTCCTCCTCCTGCTCCTCACATAACCAGAAGTCCCATCAAAAAGAAGCCTAGCAGGTGTCTTTTGGTCTGTTCCCCTCTCAGGGGGCATAAACCAATGACAGGAAACAGCCCAGGCCCCTTCTGGGTTTGGAGAGCCTTGTGCCACTTAACGGAAAACAACCAAATTCTTCTGCACATGCGGATGAGAAAACCTTGCCACAAGTGTCACAATGGTGAAGCTCCACAAGGACTCCAACACTACTGTCCAAAATGACACAGTTGTGTCCTCCTGCCCTCAGCACCATGCACTCCTTCCATTTCTCTCCTGCCAGCACCAATGCTCAAGTAAACACCACAGCAAATCACTGCCAGGGAACTGAACTGAAATGAGTAAAATGCATCCCATTTCGCAACATTCATGCTTTGCATGGTGCAGCTCCAAGCACCTGAATGGCAACCAGCACCCTCAGAGTGGCCTGTGACAGTGATCACCTTGTGCAAGTTCATTAGTTACTCTGGACACTGGGGCACAAAGCAAAAAATTAACAGCTAATATTCAGGAGATTACAAAATTATGCTTCCTTAACGCTGTTTAAGCAGTTGCTCTGGCACCTCTTCGCAGAATTAGATAGCTCAGCTTTGAATTAATGCAAGAGAAGCGCCTGGCACGATGTGGCCAAAGATTTAGAAGTCACATAATCATGCATTATAGATGCCCTTTCAGGCTCTCATTCTGGAACAGTTTTATGCACAACACACATCTATTTAGCAGACAACACCAAGTATCAGAACTATTTCTACACCTCGGGGAGTCCCTCTGCCTAAAGTAGCTAAAGATGGGTCAGAAAGGGGTCCTAAAGATGGGTCAGAGAGGGGTCAAATAGCAATGGGACATCATTTACTCCAGGTCACTGAGATCAGAAAAGACATGTTCGGGTGTAGCTTCGCTGGTTTCAGCACAGCATGTTTTTCCACATTCTTTACCACCAACAGAATTCCCTTAATTGTCCTAAAAACTGCCTCCAGGCAGCCAGGGATAGGATCAATAATCCAAACTTGAGGTCACCTGGAGGCAGCCAGCTCCCATCTCCTGCCCTGTCCAACAGCCTGTGAGGAGCAGGCAGAGGCCACCGAGACCAGTATCCCACCAGGGACTGGCCACTGCTGGGTGCCACAGGATTGTGTGAGAGCAAGTCTGCAACAACCCTGCCCTCACAGGCTCTCTGAAGAACACTCAATGCACAGGTGAGACCTCAATATTTGCCCACAAATTTTTTTTAAAAATTGTAAATCTCAGTAACACTTTTGAATCCAAAAGTCTCATCCTGTGGCAACCAAATTCAACACAAGCAAGTTACTCATGTTCTTTGCTTTGGATCTGTCAGACAACAACTTACCTTGATGCTCTGCAGCCCTTGGGGACACCAAATCACCACCTCTACACCTTCAATTCATCAGTTACAGTCTGAATATTTTCCCCATTACCTTGCCTTTTCCAGCTTTTGCCAGTGATGCAATCTCCTTAGGTTCAGCATTCAGTATGGATTATTCTTTTGGGAAAGCAACAAGTCGTTCAGCGTGACAGCTGAATCCCTAGGCAAATTTAAACTGGAACACAGTGTACAGCAGGACAGGGGCCTGGCTGCAAACCTGCGTTTTTAAGCAAGGTACAACCAATCAAATCCATCCTCATAGCTCTAAAGAGGTGAAATTACTGAAACACCTAAGTTAGTGGTAAAGCAAAAAGCTTTGCTTTATTGCTACAAGTTCTGATCAGAAAGTCCCATCAAAGATCTGCCCTGCAGCTGCACTCAAGGAGAACTGCAGAACCACCCAAGGGCAGCACAACGCCTGGCAGTGCCTCTGGACTGTGCTTTATGGAGGGTTGTGTCTTTATGAGCCCAGCTCTCCAGTTTCAACCACAACATCGATCTCTCTGACACCAACGGGGACAAGAAAGACCCGCTGGTTCTTCGGTGGTGGTTTAGCAGGAAGAGGATGGAACACGAGGCCGCGGGAGGCGGGGCTGAGCTCAGCCCCCCCCCCGCGGTGTCCTGCAGCACGACCTGCTCGACATGTCCCGACAGATGATTGTGAGACGGGCAAGGGGGACACCTGCTGGGCTGTCTGGCTTGGTACAGCCCAGCTGCAATAAAAACCATATAAAACCAGGACGGTTTTATTACACTTTAAAAAGCTGTAAAACGTACACTCTTCAAAACCCCTGAGCCTTACTACGCCAGTCTCTAGGAGGGAGCTTTCCTCTCCACGAGCTGCTGCGTGTGAGCAGCACCGAGCGCTCCCGGTCCGCCCTCCTCGGCCAAGGGCCGGGCCGGGATGTCGGAGTGCACAACTCTGCCCCGCAGCGCTGCGGGGGCAACGAGCACAGGGCTACGCCTGCTCGCTGGGGTTCCCTGTGCCCGGGGCTCTGCTGGGAGCCTCTGCTGCCCGTGGGGCCTGCTTGGGAAGGCGGATGGGAACATAGACGTTGGAAGCACAGTGTTCCTTGAGGTATTCCCCCCCTTTCTCCTCATAGTCCTTCCGGCTTATCCAGCCCTCCTCACGGTTCATGTATTCCACTGCCCAGTCCCTAGCCCCGTACCAGGCATCCAGGACGGGGCTGGAAGCAAGGTGAACCTGGAAGGAAAACACAACAACAAAGTCAGATCAGCACAGGAAAGGGAAACCCTTTTTACCCTGGTTACAATGGTATATGACACAAACAAGTGAATTTCAGAAATCTGAGCTGATTACTCAGTGTCTCTCAGTAAGAGTAATGTTAGGAATGGGTTCAAGTGTTTGCACCTTGTTATCAATTCCTAAGCAATCAATTTGCAAATTTCCAGCCAAACATGCTTTTGTGTGCATGTTCCTTCAGCAGAAGCAGACTTTCCTCTTCCCTACTCGCTTATGCTGTCTTCACAAAGAGTAACTGAATCTTTGCTTAACCTGCACCTTCTCAGGTCAAAAAGCTGTTTGCAGAGTCTTGCCTTAAAACCCTCCCCATGCCCATGCTCAGAAGTCCCCCTGCTCTGCACCTCACCCAATTACACATGAACACAGAAGAACAGGCTGTTCACATAAACATCATGGCAGCACACACACCTGAAAGGATGACTGGAATGGCCTCATTTCCAGGAGCTCCTTCTGGATTCTGGCTTTCAGTCCAGGGTACATCGTATTTCCACCAGTGAGGAAAACATTCTGGACAAGGATAGCCTGTTGTTCCTTCGAATACCTGTGAAGAACAAGAACAGCTTCAGCCTTTCTCAAGGACATCAGCCCTATGAACTGGAACAGCTGCAGGGAATACTGACACCTTGTCCCAGGATTCGCTTTGAGAAACTTTATTTTCCTAGCATGAAAAACTTGGTTTGTTTTCTGGAAATTAAGGGGGTAGCAGAAAAAATCCTGAAAGCACTCAGTACCCCATAAATCAACAACTGGATTTCTTTCTAGGGCTGGATACAGCCCTAATACATAATGTTCATAATACACTAGTTTAGTAGTAGCTGTAACTTACAAATATACATATATTGGGAGGTGTGTGCTCAAAATTTTTTCATTGATGGGGTTATTGATCAAAAAACTCCGTAGACTCACTGACTTGAAACAAGCAGAGTTACATGTGGCTTTCAGAAAGACATGTCTAACCTGCAGTGCTTGACCCCACCAAAAAGAACTATTCAACATATTTTCTCAAATTATTGCTAAACCCTCAGCATTTGAAAAGCTGGTATCAAGTGAAGAGCAGTTCATCTGAAGTAAACAGTTCTGTAAACTCACCTCTCAAGGACATATTGCATGGTTTCTGCTATACCAGCCTGGTCCTCTCCTATCAGGGAGGGCTGGAAGACAATCTCTGGAGCCCTGATTCTTTCAGTGCCAAGGAAAAGCTGGTGGTATTCTGCCAGGTTAAACACGGGCTTTAAAAACATTGAGAAGTAGCAGGGAACTATGTTAAAATGAGCAGTAATCTTCTAGAATAAGCAACGTTTCCAAACAATTCTGCACAAAAACCCAGATGGCAATGCTCCCACAGAGAAACAGCATTATGCTAAAGGTTCCAAAAGGTCAGGGAAGCTGGACTTTTCCTATAATTTATTCTGCTTGGAGCCACTTAATTCTAAGGCTCAATGTCACAAGTTGAAAGCTGTGTCCACTAGGATATCAGGTTATGGATCACAGACAAAAACACCTAAGCAGAACTTTTTTCCCTTAATAACACAGCACTGCTACACCAGCACTGCCTGCAGAGTGAGCCAAGAGGGAATTCTCTTCCTAAACCACCAGCTAAGATTGCCAGGGTTTCTCTCTCAATGTCCTGTTCAGGTAGCTTAAGCATCTCTTCCAAGAGCAAGCAAACAATGTTTGCATGAGGAGAAATGTCAGCAGACTGGCTGGACAACTGGGATGCAAAGCCCTGGCACGAGGTGTAAATAGAGAAACCAAACCTGCACTGCAGCAACAGGCTTCTCAACTTCAGGCTGCTCCTCAGCAAATAAGGGTTCAAACTCATTAATACTTTCCACATCCTCCAGGGACTGTTCACTGCCCAGTGGGTCCAAGTCAGGAGTCTGGAAACAGAGCAAGTATGTTATTGTAGGTCAGCTCAGGTGTGATTTCAATTCTGGCGACGTGGCTGGAAAACTCAGTTTCCTCAAATCTCAACTCTTTAACATGCCTGAAAGCAAATATGCCCAGGAAATAGAAATACAAACACTCAGGCAAAGCACAAAAATCAAACACTTCCAATAAATTTATCCCAATGCCAGCTCAGAAATCCAGGCCTCAGTCACCAGGCTGACTGCCAGGATCCCAGGCAGCCAGGTCCTAAGCATAACAGCATACTAGAACTTAGTAAAATAGCTTTTTATATTGGTTAAAACCCGGTACCCTCCCAGCACCTCTAACTGCTCTATAATTACCATAAAATACCCTATTTTACTTGTGTGGGACTGGAAAACAAATATTTGCTAGCTACAAAGCCACCACACAATTTTTTAGAGTTTCAGCTGTCTACTATTTGCTCACAGGATGCACCAAACACTCTTTTATTTTATACAGATGTGATCTTCTTTCCTAATGAAAAGCATCACTCAAAATCCTGTAAGACTCCTGTTGTGAGGTAGGAGCAGATTTTGAATTATCTTCTTTATTTTTCTTGTTTTACAATGTTACTTCTGGGATTTAGTTGCTAAATATTTGTTTTGGTTATTTTAAACTTGAAACATTTGTTGCAATACCAGGATGAGCTAAAATTACATCCTTCAAACATTCTTAAATACCTATTTCATATCTACTTAACCAAATTCCATTACTCAAACTCAAGTTCAAAAGTGTTCATTGTTACAGCAAAAAGTGTAGTCTCATGAAGTCCTGTTAAATGCATTTATTTTTATATCTCATAAAAAAAGGAAAAAGACAAAACCAGAAAGACAGACAGAACTCAGGTGAACACCTGGTCTTACAAAGGGATTTGGTGATAATTCTAAGTGCTATCTCAAGGCACAGACCAAATAACAAAGCTTGTGGATTCACTCTGAGGTCTGAGATTGCACCTAGCAAAGAGCAGGGGTGTGGGAGATGGTGGAATTTAGGCACAGTCACTGAGAAAAATCACAAGGTAACTGCTAATCTTTTGATTCTCTTTTTTCTAGAATATCTTCTTTTGACAGAAGGCAGAAAGATTCTTAACCACAATAAGCCCATCATCTCCCTGAATTTTGCTGAAGCACAATCATTCTGATTCTTGCACTGATAATCATAGAATCATGGAATGGTTTGGGTTGGAAGAGACCTCTAAAGCTCATCCAGTTCCACTTACTGCCATGGGCAAAGACACCTTCCACTAGACCAGGCTGCTCCAAGCTGGCCTTGAACACTTCCAGGGAAGGGCTAGCCACAGCTTCTCTGGGCAACCTAAATAAAGATCTCTCCTCTATGCTTCAATATTCTGTTTTTCTCTCTACCTTTTCCCTGAACAGAGGCTGATAAAGCTAAAAAACCTCTGTCTTATGTGACTTGAAAGGCAATTAAAAGAACATGCACAACCAGCCTTAGAGCACCTCTTGGCAGCAGCTGCTGTGTGCTGGGCCTGTGTTAGTCTGGCAAAGCAGAGAAGGAGCTTCTCATCCTCCAGACAACTCCAACAACCAAGTGTAGTAATTAATCTTTCATTAAGGAACCAAAACAGAACATGCTGCTTAAATGCACCAAAAATAGACAGCTACAATGAAGGCAGGGTTGGTTGTTTACCATAAAGTTCTGTGCACCTGAAGGGGAAGAACAGAAAGGAAAACAAATACTGTTTTTAACAAAAAGATTGATGGGTTCCTCTGTATCTTTAATAGAAAGCTACTGAAGATTAAGGATGGTTGTCTCAGGACATTCTCTCTGAAAAGAGAGAAGCAGTTGCCAACTTAATAATAACTTGCATTGTGTTAAAGAAAAAGCTTAGTTCATCAATGGAAGTCTGAAGGGACACATTTTCAAGCACAGAAGCTCAATTCCCTCAGAGATAAAATGAGGATTAACTTGGTGAACACATCCTACCTCTGGCTTGCTGTCCACAACATCTACTTCAATATTGACTTCTGACTGTAAGATTTTCTGCTTTGTTTGCTCAACAGACAGACTCAATTTGTTGATGTAAGACTGAAGTTCCTCTGCAGAGTCCATGTTTAGCTCCACCAAAGCTTTGTGGAACTGATCCATCTGACCATCTTCTAAAAGTTCCTGTGGACAGATCAGAGTTAGCTGTGATGAACAAGACAGGGCAATCACAGCAGTCAGCAGTGATGTACAGACACCCTGCTTGCATGACTAGAGACTCTGATGTGCACACTTTGACACATTTGAAGTACTTCCCAGAAGAAGTGCTGTTCAGAAACTGAAAACATCCCCTGCAACAATAATCTGTTCTCTTGCAAGTAACCTTGGCAAGCTCCTATCAGAGAACACCCACGACAGTCACAGCTTCTTTACCCTGATGTGTGACCTTCTGATAAAGCTGAGGGCAGCATGCCCTCCTCCCAAGATACCACACTGAAACTCTGCCTTCACTACCTGCACATACAGCAACCTGTCCAGCCTCTCCTGGTCCAGCTGCAGCTTTTCCTCCCGACGCCGTGCGTTGAGCTCCTGAAGCCGTCGCAGTTGCTGCTGCCTCTTCTCCTGCTTCTCCTCGGATGCCACAGTGCTGCCCAGCAGCTTGTTGGAGAAAGGCAGCTGCATCTTGTGCACATTGTTCTCGTAGTACTCTGGGCACCGCCACTTCTGCAGCTCTGGGCATTTGGAAAGCAAAGTAACTTTTTGTTCTGGCAGCCCAAAACAACGATTCGCGTGTTATGCGCACCCCCCGTGAAGGATGAAAGGTGAGGAAAAAAGGCAAAAGAAGTGCAAGCACAGAATTTTGTCACCTCCAGGCAGCTGTTCCCAAGCTTGGCTGTCCCCTCTGAGCACTGCCTCCAGGTCACACACCCAGTGCAGGCAGCTCTGAGTGCTCTGACCCCCAGGAAACACCAAGTACTACAAAGTGCAAGTGCACACTGAAGTCTCTCTGCCCAAGGGAAGGGAGAGCTCTCACACCTTTCTACGGAAGACTCATTCACAAGTGACAAATTTAAAAAAAACACTTTTCTTCAGGCAGTACTTCAGATGACATGCCATGGAAATTTTAAAACTTATTTAATCCACACAGTCATAAGAAATGTCCTGTGCAACTCTGGAAACCTTAAAGCAGATACGAGACACAGCAATCCTAACCAACTTAGAGGTTTTGCTAATGTATTAAGGAAACGATAAGCTCCTTTTAAATTTTTTTTCTGCTGAAACCATCACAACTTTTATTCACAGAGAAATGTGAACCAATACAGATTCTTTTTTGTAGTAGTAGTACTAGTTAGATTTTATTTCTGTCTTAATTTTAAGTATTAAACCACTGTTAAGCATGAGGCAGGTTAGTGCAAAGAAAACAAAACAGGAGTATTTCCAGAAAAATTCGAACCAACTTCTAAACAAAGGGTAGAGAGGACAAACGAAGTGTGGGTGAGCACTGCCTGGTGGTGAACTGGAGCTGGTTTTACCTTCTATGTAGTCCTGGGCGATGTAGCTGTGCTCGTGCAGGATCTCCTCCATGCGGCTCAGCGTGATGGCCGCGAAATGCCCGGGGTACTTCAGCTGCAGCAGCCGCTGCAGGTACACGGCAGCCTGGCACCCCCCCAGGTTAATGCGCTTGCAGTTCTTGGCATCCAGCCTCAAAATGCAAACAGACACGGCTCAGACCGGGGCAGGTCACAGGAAATCAAAGAGAGCTCCTGCTTTCCCCCAAATTATTTGATTTCTGTAGATGGATATTCACAGATAAATATTTCAAGGTTCAGTTACCAGAGAATCTAACACACCTGCTTTTCTCAGGCAACAGCACAAGCACTGCTGTGTTCACTATTTTATTCTGAAAGGCTCTGTTCTGCTTTTTAAAAAAAAAACCCAAGTATTAAATCATTTTGACTACAGCAAGGAGATGTTCTGTTCTAACAAGAGAAGTGATGGGTACTGGCGCTAAACCACTTCATGGTTGCACTAGTGTAAACCTTGAAAATGTGAAGCAGTTACCAGATATAATAAAGCCATCTCCTGCAGTAAGGGTTAAAAAAGAGAAAAAAAGTAAAAAGATAAAGTAGAGCAATGTAGCAGAATAACCAGAATGATAAAAGCCTCAAGCACTGCAGAAGTCTCACATACAGAGCACTTCACTTTGTCCCAAAGCTGCTTTAAAACCTAAAGTATGTTTTTCAATGCCCAGTTTCACCTGGGGCACATAGCTCATTCTCCCTTTTAAAGTACATATCAAGGTACAATTAGCAGCTAAAACACAGCATTTACAAGAGCTGCACTGCTTCTTCAATTCAAAACTCAACAGAACTTAGCAAAATCTGCAGACCTGGTTTTAACTCACCAGTATAAATGAATACAAGAGTTAATTAGTGCAGGGCTGGAGGAACAGGCATTTGCATCACTTGAAAAGCCACTGGCTGCACTGCACCTAAGACACCCAGAACTCACCTGCCTTCTAAGACTGGCAAAATGTGTGTGCACTGGTACCCTGAGGATATCACCAGACCACTGCAGGGCCAGTTCTGCCTTCTGTTGTGATAAAAACTGTACAGGCTGTCCACGCCATAGGACACTTTTGGCACTTGGTAGCATTCAAAGAGGAGCTCAGACATCATTTGCCTCGAGTACAGAGGATTGCAAACTGCTTCTGTCAGAACAATTGGGTGATCCACGCAACCCTGGGAGAGGCAAAGGAAAAGAACAGTAACAGAGGTGTGAAGGGAAAATCCAGGGTTAGTTATCTCTGCTTCTTCTTTTCAGCATCAGCAAAACCTCCTCCAAAATGGGCATGAGAGATTTATGTGCAGGGTAATAATCATGAAAGTTAAATTAAATCTAGTGTTTAAGGGGATAAAAGAGACATTAATTCAAAGAATAAACTCATACTGGTGGAGCAGAATGGACTTTTAAAGGCATATATAAATTATTAACCTATGTAACCAAAATCTACGCAATGAGGAGGTGAGTGAAAACTTTTACCAGTTCCACTCCGGGTAAAGCTTTCAAACTGGTGCTGTCATGCAGGTAAAGGGCTCCACGAGAGTGGAGCAGTTCTGTGTTGAGAGCTGCTTCTGAGAGTGAAGCAGCTCTCAACACAGCTGGGTATGCAGGTGGTCAGTAAACACTACTAATAAGAGCATTACCCAACAGTTAGTTTAAGGGAGTACGTTTAGATAAGATATTAAGAAAAGATTCCTCCCTGTGAAGGTAGTGAGGCCCTGGCTCAGGCTGCCCAGGAAAGTTGTGGCTCCCTCATTCCTGGAAGTGTCCAAGGCCAGGCTGCATGGGAATCTGAGCAACCTGGTCCAGTGGAAGCTGTCCATGCCCATGGCAGGGGGTGGAGCGAGCTGCTCTTCAAGGTTCTTTCCAACCCAAACCACTTTGGGATCCACAGGTGGCTCAGCCGCGGCCCGGCGGTACCTGCGAGGAGACGCCGAGGCGCTGGAAGACGTGGTCGAGGAGCAGCTCCTGCAGCTCCAGCTGGACGGGCACGTTGCGGTCGAAGGGCGAGCGCAGCAGCCACCGCAGGGGCTCGGGGCTGCCCAGGTCGTTCNGAAGACCCGCGTGGGCGCCGCCATGGCGAGCGCGCCTCCCGCCCGCGTCCGGCCGGGAACTCGGGCCCGCACGGGGGTTCCGGGGCGCCGCCGCTGCGAGACGCGGGGTCCTGAAATAAGCGAGACTATTTTAAATGAGTGTGTTCCGTTATGCGAGGTCTCTGTGTGCTTCCAAGCCTAACCAGCAGGCGAGGGGACCTAACCGGTGGGACAGGAAGCAGCCAACACAGCACAGAATCATAAAAGATCGCGTATTTCGTGGGATCTTAAAATGATCCCATTCCACCCCTCTGCCACGGGCGGGGACACCTTCCACTGTCCCAGGGTGCTCCAAGCCGCAGTTTCCAACCTGGCCTTGGACATTTCCAGGGATCCAGAGGCAGCCACAGCTTCCCTGGGCAAACTGTCCCAGGGCCTCAGCACCCTCACTGTAAAAAAATTTCTTCCTAATATCAAACCTAAATTTCCCATCTTTCAGTTTGTACCCATTCCCCCTTGTCCTGTCACTGCCGTTCCTGAGGAAGAGCCCAGCTTCCCTGGAGCTCCTTCACACACTGGAAACGTGCCGTGAGGTCTCCACACAAGCTTCTCTTCCCCAGGCTGAACAGCCCCGGCTCTCTCAGGCTGTCTCAAGGTGCTCCAGTGCCCTCAGCAGCTTCCTGGCCCCCTCAGGACTTGCTCCGACAGCTCCATGTCCATCTGATGCTGGAGATACCAGAACTGTTTGAGGTGGGGTCTCACTAGAGCAGAGTAGAGGGGGACAGTCGTCTGCTCCGACCTGCTGGCGTCCCTTACAGCACCATTTGGGCTGGAAAATGCTTCTGAGATCATCGAGTCCAACCTACGGCCTAATGCCACCACGTCAGCGTCATCAGAGCCTCAGCCAGTCCAGGATATTGCCCTTCCTGAACTGAGGGGCCCAGAACTGGACGCAGGACTGGAGGTGACCCTCACCAGTGCCCAGCACACGGCAGGAATCACCTTTCTGGTCCTGCTAGCCACAGTGGTCCTGAGGCAGGCCAGGGTGCCATTGACTTTGGCCCCCCTGGACACACCTGGTTTATGTTCAGCCACTGTCCACCAGCACCCCCAGGGTGGAACCCATCAAGATTATATTAAATCGAGATGTTCTTTGATGTAAGACCTTTGGGGGCTTTCAAGCCTAATGAGCAAGAAATGAGGATGGAACAGGCAGCAGGATCATCCCTTTGTCAAGGACATCCTGAAGCTAACAATCTTGAAGGATGTAGCAAATGAAGATGTTGATGTGTATCTATCTATATATTGCTAACTTGGCAAAATACTCAAGGTCCACATGTCCTAGAACTGAACATGTTCTTTACAATACTAAAAAAGACCCTTCCCCTGAGAATGCACAAAAATTGGCTGGGCTGATGTAACTTGCATGGAACTTGTTAATCAGTCCTAACAGAGGAGCTGTGCTTGGAAAGTCACAAACTCTGAATTTCTGTGTATAAACAATGGCGGGGAAAGTCCATGGGAGTGTGCTGGATTTGTGGGATACCGCTGAGCACCCAGGCTGGGGCAGCTCTGAAACAAACAGTGTCACTCTTGAGTGTGTCATTATTGACTTGTTGCACACCAGGTAACAAATCCAATTTTGTGATTATCTCCATCAGCCTGGGGCTGGGCTGTACCCCTGCTCCCCTTCACATAGGGCCCCTCTGCCCTTTAAACCTGGGCTGTGAAACCTCCCCAATGGCTGTGGAGGTGAAACCCCACAGTGAAGCCCCACTGGACGCAGCCCAGGCATCTGCCACTCCTGTGCCATCAGCCCTTCTGCAGATGCAAGGAGTGGGGAGGGCCTTTCTCCCTTATTTCAACGCCCTTCCCTGGGAAGATGGGGTTCCAGGGTGGGATCCATCCTGCCATGGCAATAAGGACGTCCCAGGCTGGCTCAGCTCGGTGAGAGCCAGCGTGGACTCCAAGGGCTTCCAGGGATGTGACTAAGACACAATTTGTCACTAAAATTAAACAGATCACAGCTTCAGCTCCTTTCCATCCCTCTCAGCACTGCCTCTGTAGACAAATATCAACAGCCTGATTTCCAGAGGTGCCCCCAACCTGCCACACCCACTGTGTGAAATGGAGACTCAAATATTGAGCATCCTTGAAGCTCAGGGCATTAATGGCTTTTCTCACTTGTTTACCCAATGCACAAAGCAGGGCTAATAGCTTTCTTTTATCATGCCGAAGTGTTATTAATGTGAGTTAATAAGAATTCGCAGAGTTCATTTAGATCTTGGGATTAAAAGGCTCATTTCAAGGGGCTGTTCCTACATAAAAACAAACACACGCTCACAAGCAAGAACATTAAATGCAGGCAATCATTTGTAACATGCATTTCCATCACTGCTCTCTTCTCCTGAGAGCTACACAAATAATTAATCTAGCCAAACAGCCCTCTGTGAGGTAAGCAATAGATTAAGGCTTTATTTTATTGAGAAACACACAGCATGATGAATATCAACTTTCCAAGTCACATATCTGGTTCCTTCTTTGATCACTACTGAATTCCTTTGCCCTTAAGCAATACTTTTATTGACACATATCCTATGAAATGTGCTAGTTGCCTTTCTTGGAAGGAAGGGAGACAGAAGGGCAATTAAAATATAAAGGTTTATTTCCCTAAAGGATTAACTAATAGATGAGGGTATGCAGAGTAGGCTAAAAATAGAGTCTATACGGGACATATTTGTGCTCGACATTGAATAAGAGCCCAGGAGAAGTATCTTGTAGCTGCTCATCCTCTACACCTCTGTGGAGGGTTGAATCTTTTATTCTCAAGAGAAACCTTGGCTACTCAGTCTCAAAGTGGCCAAAGCACTTAGTTACCTCCTCTATATCCAAAGACAAGAACTATAACTACAATTTTAACATAAGCCTTGAAAGCTTCCTAACCTGTATTTATCCTTTAAATAGCAGCTGAAGAAAACATCTGACTTGATTGGCCTTTCTCAGTAGTTCTTATCCCCTATTAATCCCTATTGCTCCCTCCCCAGCACGGGGCTGTGCCCTTTGCTGATGTATCACTCCTCTTCTTGTGATCCCCAGCGCTGCAATGAGAGTTATTAAAAGGTGGTTAGAAAGGGGAGCAGTCGGGCTGTTCTAAACTTAGCGTAACCTGAGGCAAGCCATGAGGTATCCCCTGGTTCCTCTGGTAAACGAGCTGACCTTTCCTCTGCTTTTCTTCTGGTTCTGTTTGCCGTTTGTAATGCTGCTGATCATCGCCATTATCTGGCTACAGCTGCTGCTCAATGAAGGTAAGTTCGGCAGCTGATCAGGTAAAATGCTGCTGCATAAAGTTAACTTCCTCTTTAAGGCACTCTGCTGGCTATTTTTAGGCTAATGCCGCTTGTCACAGGAGGAAGCTAAAGGTTTGTTAGCACTGGTGGTGGTATGTAGAAAAACCAAATTGTTATGCTTTTCTGTTAAAAACGCTTATAAGATAATACAACCAAGCTGCTACTTACCCTGCTTACACTCTCCCTTTTTCTCAGAGGTAATTTGATTGAAGAAAGACAAAGGACAAGTAATTTTTATAGGTTTCTATTTCAAAAATCCCCCAGAAGGCAAGCCTAATCCTCTAATTCTGTACACTTTAAATTCTGGCCTTATAGTTCTCTTGTACCTCTACTTTTTGGGCAGGCATGGAATGTTCTATTCAGGGATCTGGTAAGGTATTCTTTTATGCTGAGGCTGATAGAAAATTTTGAAGGGAGCAAGACATACATTTTCATTTCTTTATTTATTTTGCCAGTTTGTTTTTCCAACCTATTCCTGATTCTTTCTTCTAACATTAACCAATAGCAGGCTTTGGATTAGACTAATAATAAGCTTGTTGTTGCACTCGTGAGGATAATGCCTTGCTACTGTGCTCTAATGCTGGAGAAAAAAAAAATCTAATCCCAGCTGAGGAAGTTCAAAATCAGTGACAAAATATCTATTTAACATAGCTGTGCCACATCCTTACACTGAAGTTGGATGTTCAGACTCTTGCCTGGACAGAGTAATTCTCTTGATGTTTTGAAGGAGATTTTTTAGGTTATTCTTGCTACATTTACATTCACAATTTCTGGCCCTGTAGTGACCGCTGTTAACATCAGACCTCCAACTGTTTCCACAAATGCTCTGAATTACATTTTAACCAGAAAGACTAGACACATTACTAAATTTTTACATGCCAGCGTATTTACAGAATAAGAACATTAAAGCTTTTCTAAGTTACTAAGAGATAAAAATGAAAGTGCTCTTTGTAATAACTTCCTAACCAATTCAGTCGTATCGTTTCTTTTATGCTAGTTTACAGCAAGCACAAGTAAAAAGGTAGTGTTTTAGCTCCTCCTTTAATATAATTGCTGATTAAGAGCTAATTAGTTAAAATTAAACACTTGTAAAGGCCTTACATTGTCTAGTTTGGTTTGAAAATCCTTTATTTCAGCTGGAAAAGTTCAGAGGAACCTTGTCCAGCTCCTAGATGGAATGTGCAAGTCTTGAAGCCATGGGAAAAAAGTCACATTCAGGTGTTTTACATGTTCTTTTAAAACCTGCTTCTAGGACAGATGCCCAGCACAGAAAAGATTAAGAAAGAATCTCCTGATGAGCCTGATTCTGACTCTGAGGATGAACTAACAGAGGAAGAAAACCAGAATGATGCATCCAGTGCAGAGATGCAAGAGGAGTCACAATCCAGTGGATCTGTGGGAAGACTGAGGCCCAAGCCTGCTTATCTGAACTCAAATCCAAAAAGCCAAAAGCAAAATCTTCTTGCTGTGACCTCAAACAGCTGGTCCCCGAGGCAGAAGATAAATTATTCCCATGCTGAAAAGAGCATTTTCTATAACATCCTGATGGTGAGTAGCGGGGCCAGGCTGCCTCCTTGCATATCTACTGCTTTTGTGTCTCAGCTCTGACTTTTTTCACCCCTACCTGACTCAGAGGCCTCTTGGGCAAGACAAAGCTCCAAGACTGGTTTCTGGCTGGTTAATAACTGACAGGAGGTTTTATTCTCTGCCTTTCCTATTTGTGATGACTCCTGCTGTAGACGAGGTAAAGGTAACACAAAATTGTGCAGTATGACATATCATGAATATGTGTGCGTATATACATTTAAAGGTGCAAATCCATATTTTAAAAGTCCTTGAGAACTGCATTGAAAATGGCAAAATTTGCTACTTATTCCTCTAAGATAAGAAGCTTAACTCAACCATGTGTAGAAGCTCTCCTGGTATTTATGGCTGATAATACATACTTTTAAAAGTTGCTTCAGATTTCTTACAGTGGAGCATGTGACTGAAAATAAGATGCATTTCACTTGCTCAATAACAACTGAGTCCAGAAGTCTCTTTGCAAACACAACAGCCCTAATCCTTTTAGGCTTTACACAAATCCCAGAAGATAGATTACAGGCAGTGGAAGAGCTTCATGTCTTCTGTGTCTTCTCTTTCCCTGTGCCTTGACTGTCTGTTCCTTTGCAGAAGGGGCTCACAAGGGAAAGCTGCTCTGTGCCTCCACTGCCACTATTCCCAATCCTGTCTGTTACATTGCTGGGATTTTTGAATTGCAGCAACTGAGGTACGCACTCATGTTTCCTCCCACCAGTTCTGCTGGAGTGTTAACCTTGGTTAGGCTGGACTAGCCGAGGACTGGAATCATCTTAAACTGCTGCAGTTGTTTGACTAACACACCCTGAAGCTGAGCTTTAGCATGGCATCAGCAGTACCTCAGTTGAAAGCATTTTTAAGACCATTAACACCACCAAGGCGGTGCCAAATCAGTGTAGTAACAATTTATTTAACATTCATTAATTTCGTAGTTTTTCAAAAGCTAACAGTGCTAACAATGATCTTGGTCTTGTCTAGGTTACCATTTGGTTCTCCTAGAATTCCTCATATGTACAACTGTTGACTTGAACACAGCAGCTTGAGCTCATCTTTAGTAGGACATAACATTTGTTGGTTGTGTTAGGTGGGTGAGGGAAGGGAACAAGTGCTGGTGGTTTCAAAATCCTGTATATCCCACTGAAAATGTAAACTCTTCCAAAGACATCGTTGCAGTGACAATTCTGTTCTGCCTTTTCTTCCCCAGCTGTTGTGCTCCTTGCTTTCTTCTCTCACCTGGAATTTTGGCTACCTATTGCTCCAGACCTTTAACATCCTGAGGACTCTACTGCTGCCATCCTGTCTGGTTACCTATGTGGCTCAGCTGTTTGCTTTGCTGGGTGAAAAAGCTGGGAAAATTCTGGGCTCCCTGAGGCTGGAGAGCAGAGGACCGTTGCTTTCAGTCCTGGGGAGGAAACTGCAGCTTTGTCAAGCTCAGAGAACCACCTCAGGGTGAAAATAAACCAGGGAGTCCCATGGCAGTCCAGGTCAGCACTGGTGACAGCTACTGCAGCATGGCAGAGGGAGGGGAATTCTCTGAAAAAGAAACCCACTCAAGACTAAGTCAGCACCTACTCAGCTTACCAGCAGCTTTCAGAGTGTTGACTGCCTAAATGTGAAATGGATGACAGCAGCCAATTTCTTGTCCACTCTGCTCCCCTCCCACCCCAGAGGGATACGCTCCTTTTTTATAAGGACCAAGCACTCCACCAGCACCAGGGATAGTTTCTGCTCACCAACACTAATCTTTGATTTCGAATAAATAAGATCGAGGCACTTTCTCTCTGTGGTAGTTCTTATTGGATTTTAAATGCAATACAGCCATAGGATTATTGTACTCATAGTCCAATTAGCACTTTTCTCATCTGCAACTTGTCAGTTCTCAAAGTAGGAAACAACTTTTCAACACTCAGGTCTAAGAAATGAAGCAGGCCTATCTCCAATTAACAAGAAATAATTAGCTCTCGGCAGATCCTGAGCATGCATGCCCCTGATTTCCGTTCAGGCTTTGCTTTTCAGCACAGCTGGCAGGCTGATGTAAGATAAATTACAGCCTAGAGAGGCACTCACCAACAGCTTGATTTAACCAGTTATTGGAACCTCAAGGAGGATGAGGAGCCTGAGATGATCCATCCTTTTGTAGCCTAAGGGTTTATTGGTGCTGGGTTTTGAACAGAACAGCTGTGTGCTCTTGTGTTGATGCACACGTTCAACACTCTTCGTTGGTGCACGCTCTTTGCTTTTCAAGAGGACCTGAATTACGAAGTAATTCAATGAACACTCTGCCGCTTGTGAAAATCGGTTTTTCTGCCGCCCGTGTGCGGTGCCTGCCTCTCCCGAGCCCTACACGGGCACACCGTGCAACACCAGCCCGCAATAACGATGGAGCCTGCCCTGTTGTGTTTGCCTTTCCCACCCCATCCCCTGAGCCCCGCGTAGCCAAATATTTGTGCATGCTCTTAAATAAAACTTGTTTGCCGGCATCTTTATTTTCGCGGCTCCTTTCTTTAGAAAGGAAAACCCAAAAGAAAAAGAAAAGCTGTTTGCCGAGGACATCCCCCTCTCCCGGGAGGGAGCTTCGGGGGTTTTCTCCAGCGGGGATCCCCCGTTTCTTCCCCCGCCTGTCAGCGGCGAACGGGAAGGGTTGGATGCTCCCGGCAGACGGGGCGGGAGCGGGGCGGGACCGGGGG
>WAAG01079075.1:114615-160420 GCA_013390105.1 Tichodroma muraria
AGAAGTGTCTCCTCTCCTGCTCCCGCCTCCTCCGCGCCCGACCCTGGGCGGCTCCGGCCAGCGGGTGCTGAGCGGCGGGGTCGGGAGAGCCCCCGCTCTCCGCTGCTCCTCCTCTCCGGCCGTGATCTGCAGCGCTGACCGCTCCCGGGTGGGCACTGACCGCTCCCGGTGGGCACTGACGGCTCCCGGGTGGGCACTGACGGCTCCCGGTGGGCACTGACCGCTCCGGGTGGGCGCTGACCGCTCCAGGTAGGCTGATGCTCGGTGCTGCTGCGGGGCTCCGGCCGTGCCCCGCAGCTCCGGGGGTCTGGATGCCGTGGTCGTGCAGTGCTGAATTGTCGCTTTTCCCGCAGAATGTGGCTTCTGCCCCGCTGGGGAATGGGGTTATTGTCTCGGCTGTACTGATATCTCAGAGCTGTCTTCCCTGAGCCAGAGAGAAGGACGTTTGCTGGTAGTGTCAAGGTTTTTCTCTTTACGTTTTCCACTATGTGCACTTAAAACGTGTTGGCAAGAAGGGCTTCATCTTGCAGCTGCATCGTTGGGGATGCCTCTAACATTGCAGCTGAACCCCTGGGGATGATACCTCCTGTCTCTATGGGATTTCGCTTGTTTAGGCTACTTGAGTCTTTTAGACTGTTAACCTCAGTTCAAAAAGAAGCCCTGTTATCTTGAGGTAGTTGCCAGAATGCCACAGATTAAGTTCAAAATGTACTGGGACCATCACTGCAAAAGCAGACGAACTGAGGTGAGCAAATAAATAAAAGTCTAGGAGAATATTCTTGTACTGCATGGTGATGTTCTAAAGCCTAGTGCTACCAAAGTATGTGCTTTGTGTAGTTTTTAGTCTGTGTAAATACACTCAGAATAGGTTTAGCTTGGCTGGGCTGGCCGTCCCTGGCAGTGTCACTGTAATAACAGGGAGGTTGGCGCCAGCTTGCAAAAACCTGCTTGAGAAAGCTACTGTGAGGGCTCCTAGTTCCTGCAGAGTTCCCCAGGACCACAGCTATGCTGATGGCACTAGTGGTTTAAACCTGGCTTTCCTGTCTTTGAGCTAGGAGAAATAATGCACAAATAAATATTTGGCTGCTAAGAATAGGACTTTTGTGTGTGAATTTAGCTAAAAGTAGTATAGAAAGGGTGTTTTGGTTCTGCTGTGGGTCAGTGCCTCTTGTAAGAAGTTGGTGGTATGTGAACCTGGCCTGGAGAACGGACACAGACCTACAGATGAGGGGTCGCAGTTTGAACCCTGTGTATTTTGACTTTGTATTGTGATCCGCATTTGCAAAATATTTCCTGTCCCTGAATCTGGCTGTAATGCCTGCTCCTGTGCCTGTCTTTGCCGGGCATTTGGAGCTCACAGCGTGAATGTAGCATGACCTTGCAGCTTCCTTGTAGTCTGCAAGTGCTTCAATAGCATCCATGAGTTTGTGCTTTAATTTCCTTTTGCTGTTGTGTGCAAAAGCTGCTTCCTGGGCATCAGCAAGAGAGTTTGCAGCCTTGGATGCTGTAGTGGAGCTCCTGCCCGTGTGGCTGTTTACACTGACTGCAAATAGTTTTGGATTTAATTCACCTGAGGGTCTCTTATTCACCTGGTGCATCATTTCTCACATCCAGTGACCTCTGTCCCAGATCTCTTCCATGCTGCAGCAAGCAGATATTTTTCTCAGCTGAAAAGACAGCAAAACTTGGATTGAACACTTTGGAGCACAGCATTACTGAGGCTTGTAATTTGGTAGTTCCTTTTGGCCGAAGGTAATCCTCCTGGGTGGGGGAGGATGCATTTCTGTATGCCCAACTGTACTGTATGTCTTTTGTGACCTTTTGCACATCACTTAATCTCTCTTTTTCCCCCCACCTTCTTGTTTGTAAGGCCTTTACTTTGTGGGCATGTTGCAGGGGTGGGGTCTGTTAAACATTAATACTCTGTTGGGAAGCATTGTATGTATCAAAACATAGATAACAATTTCTTTCTCCTCTGAGCTCAAAACTCAGGAAGATGTTGGTAAAAAGACCCAAACTCTAATCTAGTGTAAACTGAAGTGACCTAATGTGTTTTGGTGGATTTAAGTGATAAACATATCTCAAATCACTGTGTCAAAGCATTTTGAAGGTCTTGCAGCATGTGGTTATCCCTAACTTGTCAGCAGGACCTCTCTGAATAACATCTGGGTGAGCTGTGGCTGTTTGCATCCTTCTCCTGCGGGAGTCACGGGATGATTTAACTTGGTTGACATCTGTTTCCAGTAAGGAGGAATTGGGGTTCTTGGGTCCAAGCTGTATGAAGAAAAATAACACTGATAGTTTGGCTCAAGATTCCAAGAGGGTGCAGCAGCAGCAGCTGAGCTCTTGAGTTAATCAAAACACATTCTTGAAGTCATTTTTTTAATATGGAAAGGAAAAAAAACCCATAACTGTTGTTTCCCACTTCACAGCATCTTTGATTAGTTGGACAGAAAGTCATGTTACTTGTCAAAGCTTTGTCAACTGAAATGAGTGAGTGTCCAGCTTGCCTTAAGGAAAAAAATCACTCACTGGAGTGCTGAAATGGGAGCCCAAAGAGGTGCTGGTACCTCACAAGACCCAACTGGCCAAAGCTTCCAGAACCCTGCTCTGGCTTGGGTTTGACCCTGCTTTAAGCAGGAGGTTGGCTGAGGTGGTGACCTGAGGAGCCCCTCACATGTGCTTGTGATGGTGTAAGCTGCTCCAGGAGCAGTGCCCTTCCCTGTCTGCAGAGCAAAGGAGCCCCCACCCCTTCAGGGCCTCCTTAGAAACCACTGTGTGACTTGCACTGGGATCTTCTCTTTTGGGTAAGGAGGTCACTAGGACATACATGCAATACACTCTTAGCTTTGTATATCCTTTATAAGTTAGAAACTGCCATACCTGACCAACAATATCAGGTATTTTAGCTTCATATGCCTTTTAGGCTCCAAGTTCAGCAAAATATTTTCTTAATTTGAGATGTTATGGCCCATATGCTTCTATTCCAAGCAGTTTAAATGCTTTCAGTTGGAGACATAAAAATATCTTAGCTGTGACATGATGTTTGAGCCTTCCTGCTGTGGATGCAAAATCCATATGGCAACGAGGCTTAATTGAAACCTGCTGGAGTTACTGTTCTCCTGCAACATATTATAGGAAATATTCTTTATGCAGCTGGCTTGAAAGGACTACCCTTAATTAGATATTTCTAATCAATTAGTGCTTTTGGAAATTCTGGTTCTTTCCAAGACTCATGATTTTGATTTGTGTAAAGCACTTCAGTTTGATAAACTACATATCAAGTACAGCACGTGTGATTTATTCATTGTTTATTCCACAGACTTTAGGTGTAAGTCATCCACTACAGAGTTGTTGATTGGGTGGGTGAGTCCTTCCAGGTGTGTTGTGTAGTGAAAAGCTTGTCTGAAATCAGAACTCGCTGCTTGAGGAGTTGGGTCTCTAAATTGGTTTGAGATTCAGATGTTTGTAATATTTCCTGGTATTTGTTGCTGTTGGGTCAGTTTGCAGGGGAGTATGTTTTGTGATTACAATTAAGATTGGAGAAAGAAATACAAAAGCTGATGTAGCTTAAAGCACACTCCCCAAAGCAGATTACTCCAAGAGTCTGGAATGTGTTGGTGGGAGGCTTCAGTTTTAGTGAGATGTTGCTCCGTGCATGCAGGAGTCCTTCCCTTCCTAAATAATTGTTTCCATCTGCATGGCTTATTCCATCAGCCCACAGGGCTGCCAGTGCCTGGACTGCTGAGCTGTTAAAATCTGTTTCTCTTGTAAGAATGAGGATCTTTCTCACTAAATATTCTGTGCCAGCTGTGTGCGAAGGGAACTTTGCTCTGGTCATACAGAAAAATAATAGGGCAACCCCCCCTGGGGATCTTTTGGAGCAAACAATATTCCAGTATTTCTTTCTCATACTTTTAAATTTTTAGAGGGAAAAGGTTCAGGACCCTTGAATCTTCCTGCATAACATCTGGCAAGCCCATTATGAATTCACTAGTTCTCTGAAAGTTGTTTAGTTCTTATATAAATATGGAATTTTGGCCGTCTGTGATAGCTTGAATTGAAGGCTGTGGCTTCTGCTCTGTGAGGTGTCCTCATGAACATACACACTCCCATCATATGGTGGAGCCTGAGCTCAGGAAGTGACAATAGCCTGCCTGGCCATTACACACTGGTGGTTCAGCAGTAGCAAACTGGGGTAGCCTGGGCACGGATGAAACACTGACAGGAGTCTGGTGGCCAAGAGTTATTTTATATCCCTCAATTATCTCTGCTTGGGTCACCTAGGGAAGCATGGAAGATGTAGCACTGTAACTGAGAAACACTGGAAAGGCACAAATCTGGAGTACTCTTCACTCCCTTGCCTCTGCACTTTTCTCTCTGAAGGCTCTCATTTCTGAATTAGATTTCAAGTGATGAACACTGGAAATAAAGGTGGAATTTCTTGTGTGTAAGCCCTTGAGTGAACAGGAGCCTGGAACTCTTGTGAAACCCATAGCAGGTGGCCAATATATAATGGAACTGGAAGGATATCCTCTTTAGGCAACAAGTAAATACAGCTTTGCTGATGAAAGTTGTTTTTCTCGGTCAAGGTAAAGCTGGGACAATGTTGCTGTTTGAAGACAGCGGGGCTGACACAGTGGAAGGAAATCCCTGTGTGTCTCCCAGCGGAAGGTGAGGCATGCAGGGCAGCATATACACCCCTGCAGCTGATCTCCCAGCCCCCTGTTTGGGGCAAACATTCCTCAGTCCTGGCCTCCCTCCAGCCTGTGCACAAGCAGGGTAAAACTAGATAAAGGTAACAGCTGTATTTAGCTGCAGTGTTTCCTTTGACCAACGGGAGAGGAAGGATCCCTCCTGGGAGCAGCCCTTGGAACCGTATCCCTCATCCCAGGGTTTCAGAGTTCATTCACTCCGCGCTTCCTACGCTGCCTTGGCCGGCGCGAAGCAGGCGCGAGGCTGCCGGATGTTTGCAGGCCAGGAAGGGTTTGGAGCTGGAGCAAGCACAGAGCTGCCAGCTCCCTTGGGAGAATCCAAGGCTTGGTGAAACACCAGCACTCCCCCTGGAAAGAGCTTTTGTGGAGAATGGCTTTTCGCAAGGCTCATTCTAGCTGTGATAATGTGTTAGATGGAAGGAAACCCAAACGGAGAGTGCAACTGATGACTGAGATCAAGGAATTGCTGCTTTAAAGCGTTCCTGTGAACTCTGCTAGTGTGGTCTGTGCAGTTTTGTAAAGGATTAGCATCACCTCATCGTTACCAAAGCAGAGGGCAAAGGAAAAACCGTCTTTGTGAAGGTCAAGAAGCTGCTAGCTGGGGGTCTATGAATATCATTTAACCCCAAAGAAGTTCTTTTTCTGACACTGCCACTGAGTCAGGCATCACAGTTCATTTGGATCTCTCAGAGTTCCAGGAGGATGTACGCTGTGAAGCCAGCTTTAATATGTGAGCTCATCAGGTAAAAAATTCAAACAAGGGCTCAGTCCCCTCTCTGTGGGATGGTAGCTTGTTAATTCTCTAATTAATCGGTTAATTGACAAATTCCCTAACTCCCATGCTTATGAGGAAGCCAGTTTCCCATCTGATGGTGAGAATGCTCCTCCCTCCTCCTCCAGCATGCTGCAAGTACCAGAGTGGGCAGCCTGGGAGCCTCAGCAGTGCAGATGCTGTCGGCTCAGCTTGAAAGCGATTTGGATAAGGTGGTGTGTTTACAGCTTCCACCATGGAAGCTTGATTTCTACCATTCCTGTGGGTGCTTTCAGTTATTTCTGAATAGTTTGTTTCATATCAGAAACTGCCCAAGAGTTGCTTTTAAGACTGAGTTGCTTTTAAGTTACTTTTCAGAGCTGCAAGTACAGCAGTTCTCATCACCTCCTCTCCTTTGTCTCTGCCATATGTGTAGCTCTTGCTTTAGCCCACTGGCTGCTCCCAGCATAGATCAGGCTGAGCTGTATCAGCATTTTTGGGGCCAAAACATGAGTAGGAGTCAGGTCAGCAACCACAGCCAGGTGATGCCTGTGTCAGAAAATGGCCATTGTCCAAAAGTTTCGTTGCTTACACCAGGGTTAAAACACGTGTTTCTGAATGTTAGTTGGGTTAAAGTGTTTACTCATCAAAATTACTAGAGCTGTGAGGTAAAACACAATTTCTTTAGTTCCCTTCTTGTATATTTTTAGGTTTATTTTTATGAAATCTTCATAGTTTTCAATTCACCTGTGCGTCCAGGTTGAATTTCTGCTTCTTTCACTTGTTGGTTTCGACTGTGTTTTTTCAATGGCTGATCTATGGAATATCTTTTGGCCTCGGCACCAGCACTGCATCAGTCTGACCTTGCACACCAGGTGTAAACTGAACAATAAAAATCTGTCTTGCATCACTTGACACTGATGCCTGAGACTTCGTGTCCCATCTCCTCTCCGGCCCTCCAGTTAGAGCAGTGGGTTTTATACAGCAAACAGCACGTGGGGATTTATAGACACTGCTCTAATCCCTGACTGACCTTTGAGATGATCTTACACCACCAGCCTCACCTGCCCTGAGTTCTTCCTGTAAATCCTGCACTACAAAGCTGTTTGGGAATGTCTGCAGCAAGCTCCTCCATCCCCTCCTTGGCCCCCAAGCTCGATCATGTCTGACATCTTCCAGTCCTGGTTTTCGTGAAGACTCATGCAATTAATCTTCATCATAAAAATTTTGGAAAAACAAGCCCTCTTCTAATGAGTTAACAGGCTCTTGACTACAAATAGCTCTGAAAGAGCTGTTAGCTGTATTGTGCAATCAGGTCCAACATCTCAACCAGTTTTGTTCCAGCTGTTGCATCGTTTATAGATGAAACCAGTACAGACAAGCTCTGTGTGGTGACTTCAGAGCCAGACGCCAGCAGAGCAAAAATAGTGGATGCTGACTTTTTATTTTTTCCCACTTCTGAGCCTTTAAACAGCAGTCCAGCTCTCTTCTCGAGGACAAATGAAGAGAATGCCCATAAATATAAATTACAGGCCTCTTGTAATCTCTCTCCACACAGAGAAGTTTGGATTCTTCCTGACAGACCTGTTACAGCTGAAGAGATGACAAAGTGGAACAGTAGCCTGTTAGGATAAGTGATGGCACTTTGGAGTACAACAAAACTGTTGCTTATGAGTGGCATAATTGGCACTTAGAATTGCCTGACTGCTAAAGAAGAGATTCTGCTATTTGACTCTATTAAATCTTCTTTTTATTTTGGAAATAACTGACTGAGCAAAAATGCAAAAAGGATCTGCAAAAATGCAACTTCCCTGGAGAGGGGGGTGTCCTTCTGTTCCCCTGCTCAGAGTCTGGTGGATCTACCCACAAATGGGCACAGTGGCATTTCATTCCCAAGTAAACTCTCCGTAATCATATGCGTGAGGACCTATTTGGTAATTATTTTTCTCTGAATTTTGGAGTGTTTAGGTGAGTGGATTTAGGTTTTAATGTAATCACTCAACAAGGCAAGCTTCAAAAAGGAGGGGAGGGAGCGGGATGTCAGCCTAATTTCTGAAGTAGTTTCAGCTAGTCTGACCCAATATAAAAACTTATGAAGAGGTTTTAAAAACCATAACATGCTAAAATGTATTCAAACAAACAAAGAAGAAAACCTCCTAAATGAAACATTGCTTTGAAAACTGTAGTTGTACTTAGTCCATGCTCAGATGTTTCACTTTTAATCTTAACAAATAGCTTAGTTGTGTAGCTATGATCAGGTCACTCCTACTTTTCTCCTCCCCTTGTCTTACCATCCTTGCTAGAAGCTTCAACTTATCAGTAGCTATCAGTAGCTATTGTTGAGCTGTCTCATAACCTTGGTAGCTGCACTGATTGTGGGGCTGTGCCACGGGCATGACTTCTCCCAGGAGTGGATGTTTGGCATTCTTTGGGCAGCAGCTCCTGTGGGATGCCCGCAAACAGACTGACTCATGGTGAGTTCAGCCCAGCGAGCCCATCCCGCTGCTGTGATTATTGCTGCAGGAAATAAACAAGATGACAACCTAATCTATCACATCTTTGGGCTGAGAACTGGGGCACCCCGGTAAGAAAGTCCATTTCTGGCACTCTATTTGTTGCTCCATTGCTCCATCCCTTTCCCGCAAGGGAACAGAAAATCCGACGTGCAAAAATCAAAATAAGGTTTGTGAAATCAGATGGGGCGTGAGCTTGGCAACTGCAGCTTTTGCATATTTTCCTTCTGTGGAAATTAAGGATGTTCCGAGTGCTCTGGGGGGGTGGTGCTGGGGATGAGCTGTGCAGAGTGGAGTCAGAGAATCCCTGTGTGTGCTTGGCTGGCACAGCTGGGCTGGCATGAGGTGCTGGTCACTCACTGCAGCTGGCGAGGGGACTGACTGCTGGTCACTGGCCTCTCCTGCAGAGTGCTGTGTGGCACTCTGGCACCTGGCTGCAGGGATGATGCATCCCTGTGCTTGGAGGAAGTGAGCAAGCAGCTTGCTGGTCATTACTCTGGTGCCCGTGACTCCTTTCTGCCTTCAGTGTCCAGCAAGAGGGAGATTTTTTTGTGAGGCACAGCCCCCTGCAGATGCCAGGCCCGTGTTTGAGCAGGGAGGTAAACGAGGTCATCCTCTGGAACCCGCTAAGGCTTCTAATTTTACAGAGTCTTCAGTGCCCAGGAGGCAGAAGCATATTCGATTTACATTAATAAGAAAGTCTTGG
Organism: Tichodroma muraria; assembly: GCA_013390105.1. Lineage (NCBI taxonomy): Eukaryota > Metazoa > Chordata > Aves > Passeriformes > Sittidae > Tichodroma > Tichodroma muraria. The sequence goes on from WAAG01079075.1 coordinate 123,301, forward strand.
TTATTCATCAGAATAAGTGTTTTTGAGTGTTAAGAATAGCTACTGTCTTAGTGCTTCCTCCTATTGTTACAGCTCTTCCTTGAGCAGTGGAAATGTTTTGGGTGATTTAAATTACATTTACAGTAGTAATTAGGTTTAAGCAACTTTGCAGTTGACTTATCTGAATACACGTCTCTGTCTAAAGAGAATATGACTTTTTTTTCCCTCTGCCCCACCTCCTTCATTCTTCCAAGGCAGGACATTTTCAAACAGGGTGAGCAGCTGGAGATACTGATATTTATTGATATTCATTATTGATACTCCAGCTCCCTGGGCATCCTCCCAGCAGGATGACAAATTAGCTCTTGTCTCAGGCAGTAAAGTCATGAGTGGAAACACTTTGTAGGGCCTGAGTGTTGCTGGGGCTGTTTCTTGGCAGCTCTTTTCCTGCAAGGTGCTGGTTTCCTCTCCCAGCTCAGGGCAGAGCAGAGCCAGATGTATGGCAGGCCCAGCTGCTGGGAGCTGCTGCCTTACCCAGACCTGACTGCAGCCCACTCTGTACCCCAGGCCACTCCCTGCCAGGCTGGGACCAAGCTGGGGCTTGGATAATTTCACCCATTTAGTGACTCTAGAAACTGGAATCATCTCTTAATCTCAGGGGGTCTGTGTGATGGATAGGTAGCACCACTTGAGGATTTTCTTATGTGGTGGGATTGAGGGGGGAGAAATGATTTTCAGGTTTTCCTAATGCCATGTACCCTCAAAATAAACCTGAGAAAAAAGATTTGCATTTTATGGGTTTGGGTTACATCCAGGTTTTCTCACTCCACATTGCAGTGTGTCACTTGCATTCATTTTTCAGGGTAACAAATTAATTTTGGTATGCTTGAAAAATTGCTAATGCTGCCGTAAGATCTTGCAATGCAGCACATGGATGTTTTATTCCAGCTGGCCTGAAGGCTCTGATGCCCAGCTCTGTCAGGCACCGTGCAGAGGCAGCTCCCCCAAACTACAGAGAATTCCTCCAGTCTTTAGGTCTACTGAAATTCCTGACTGTCCAAAAGCATGTTGGATGTTTTTCCACCTCCTTTTGATCCTGAAAAAGTCAGGCCAAGTCATGTCAGCTTGGCAGGATGTGTGGGTACCTTCAGAAGTAAGTTGTGCGCTGAAGTGGTGACGGTAACAGCGCTGGGTCTGTTCCCGTGATTCATTTGAACTAATTGGCTGCTGAGAGCATCGTGTGTCTCTCTGTCTCCATATTTGAGTAAGATTCAGCTCCTGCGATCCAGATCATCTCATCCTAGCGAGCTTGTCTCATCTCTAATGATGCCAGGAAGACTGTCCTGGAGCATGAAACATGCTGGAGAGCTCGAAACCGGAGTGGAATATTTATCCTGATTCACTCTGAAAAAGCAGACTCAGCTGGCCTCTATTCCTCCACCTTTCTTCTCACAAGCACAATCTAGGAGATAAACTTACTGATTACTCCTCTCAAATACCACGGACGACTGAAGGCCAGACAGGAGTGAAGATGTGACAGGCTGTAGTGCAGCTGTTATCATCCACGGAGATCAGAAACTTTCAGCAGTGCTTGTGTACTCTGTGTGTGAGTAATCAAAGCTGAATGTACTCTTAAAGAATTCTGCCTTCATCTGGATGCTTTAAATTTGCCTCGGTTGTGCAACAAGCCTGGCTGAGTTATTACTACTGCCTGAGAAACCTGAGGATGAAACTGCCTGGTACGAGTGTCTGGCAGCCTCTGTCTGTAAATTGACCCATTAAAAAGGATGATCAGCTGCCTGCTGAAGTTATTAAAAGAAATTTAATGACAAGGAACAACACTGAGGGACAAAAGAAATATAGTTATGGGCTGTGGTGCCCATCTAGCTGGCAGGTTAGACGTGATTTTATGTCCAGGAGAAGGAATGGCCTGAAACCCAACCCCTTGTTTCAGGGCAAGGTGTGCTCAGTGGGGAGTGGTTTGGAAAGGCTGAGTGCTCCCTGGGGAGAAAAGAATGCTTTTCAAAGTTTGTGAAAACAGAAAGCAAAGAGCAGCCACATCTTCTCTCGCAGATGTTTCTGTTGTCATCCCTCCTTGCTCTCCCCTCCCATGTCTCACATCCTGAGCACTGTGTGTGGTCACACATGATGGTGACTCCTCTGCAGCAGCTGTAGTCCGTGTAGCTGCATAAGAGGATGAAAAAGCTTTACTTCGCTTTCTGTGTGTTCCTACAGTCTTCATTAGTGGATGAATTTTTATGATGGATATTAGGAACAAATCCTTCCCTGTGAGGGTGGGGAGGCCCTGGCACAGGGTGCCCAGAGAAGCTGGGGCTGTCCCTGGATCCCTGGAAGTGTCCAAATACAGGCTGGACGGGGCTTGGAGCACACTGGGATGGTGGAAGGTGTCCCTGGCCATGGCAGGGGTGGAACTGGGTGGTCCTTAAGGCCCCTTCCAATCCATTCTGTGATACACTGCCTATGTGTACTTCCGTGCTGTTGTAGAAACCTGTGGCCTGTGGATTTTGGTTGTAACTGAACTTCACAAGCTGGCACTTTCTGCGGCTGATCTTTGTTTGGGGCTGATGTAGGAGGAGCTATGTGGATAAACCCGAGTTTCGAATTTTGGGCAGAGGAGTAAGTTTCAGGGGAATTGTGGGTAAGGTGGAAAGGAAAGGCAATTCCCATGGATACTTTTGCATACTTAATGTGGGGAGTTGTACGTGTCCCAGAGCAAGAACCTTCCCAGTGCCAGCCCCGGGTCTGAAGCTGGGGCATGGGGCAGTGTTCCTTCAGCAGCAGGGTGGGCTCAAGCAATGGTTGGAAAAATAGCTGTGTTAGTAGGAACAAAACCAAGATGGGCTCTTTTATGACGAGGGATTGTCTCTAAAATAGCTGCTGCTGCCCTTTCAGCTGTTGGAGACAAAGCAGGCTGAGCTGTAGATCCAGCCTTACTGGGAATATGGGAAACATAGAGTGGGATTATTACTTGTGCTGGATGAGCTTTGCCTGCCTTCAGTAAAAAACTTAAGTAGATTACTCATCCCTTAATTTTGGGATTAGGAGTAAAAAATGTTAGAACAAAGGAGAGTTACTGAAACACGGTAGAGAGAACAGCAAGGAAAGAACAAAACCCGTCAGGGAATCCGATTGCTTTAACCCTTCGCTCACTTGTACATTGCTTGTTGACGAGATTTTTAAAGAATAATCTGGATCTTGCAAAATATTCTCTGTGGGTGTTGCGAGTCTACACTGCTCTTTCAACACCAGTGTCTTACATCCAGCTGGGGTTTACTCACTGCTCAACTATGGCAAGAAATGCTGAATTGCTTTTTTAATAGGCACTCGGGGGGTTGTTTGTTTGTTTGTTTGTTTGTTTTTTCTGCTCTCCCCACATCCCCGAGCAGATATATTGTTCTTTTCTTGATATTCTCTTGAAGTACAACGTTAAGGAGTGAATAGGCTGCTTGACTCCTCCTTCCTAGGCTGCGTTTGGGAGTTCCTTTCTCACGTGGGCTGCGGTTTAGGTTAATGTTCAGCAAGCCCGAGCTGCAGCGCAGCCTTGGGAAGAGCTCGGTGCTGTTTTCCGCTCTCGGAGCTCCTGCGGGCTGGCTCCTGCCTCCCGGGCGTGGGCGGCGCAGCCTCGGGCAGCGCTGTTTGAGGGCTCAGCTGGATTTACTGTCGCTCCTGCCGGGGCGGGGGGACACAGGCAGCGAGGAGAGGATGCTCCTGCGGCGGGCCCCTCGTGGGTGACCAGGAGCAGCTCTTCGTTGCCAGCAGCGTGTGGGCAGCGCGGACGGACTGACCGCCGCCCTGCTCGCGGCTGGACATGGACAAGCGCGGCACGTGTGGCTCCAGGATGGCCGGGGGGGGGATGGCCGGGCCCCGGGTGCTGCTGGCACCTGCCCGGGCAGCCAGCTGTGCCCAGCTGCTCAGCAGGTACGGAGCGTGCCCGTGGGGCGCGGGGGCCCTGCCGCTCTGCTCCCTAGCGCAGGGCACGGGTGGGTGGAAGCAAGGCGAATTTCTGCAGGTGAGCAGGCTGCTGCATGCTCTTAAAATAGTGCTTCAAGCGCCTTGATCCTGAAATGAAACCTGTGGGAGCTCCCTTTCTTTTTCCTCATACTAAGCCTACGAAAGTCCCCGTTCTTTTCCCCGTACTCACTCTGGGCTGAGTGCAGCAAGCTGGGGAAGTGGGAGCTGCGCGGCTGAGATGCTTCCTTGTGACACCGTGGTAACCTGCCCTGGGGTCTGAGGGCTGTTCAGGGGTTTGTGGATCTATATGAACGTAAGAACCGCCGATTTATCATGCAAGCAGTGGAGGATAGAACTGAAATTTGAGCTGCTTTGCTTGACAAACGCTATTCTGTTTGTCTGCTTACTGGATGTTGTATGAGTTAAGAATTCATCTAAGGTGTATTTGCATCAGTTTAGAAGTTTGCATTGAATTTTAAAATGTTTCCTTGCTGTAGTGGTCAGAATCTGTTGATTTTGGGTGAATGTGCTGACAGTGATTTTACTTCTGATCATAGCTCACGTTTTCATGTTTCTGTCTGAGTTCTCATTTTTTCCAGTCCAATTTGATGAGACTGTGCATTCAAAGCAAGACAGGAAATCTTTAGAAGACCCCAGGCAAAATTTGAGTTCTGAAAAAAAAATAAATTAATAATAGTCATAGGGGGACTGACACAGGAATTATATGGTAAATTACTTTAAAATTACATGTAAGAGAACAAGACTAAAACCTTCAGTATTGCAGGCTTTCTTTGATAAAAATCAAAATATTTGTTAATAACTTAAGGCTTTTGCCAAACGAGTTAGTTGAGTTCCAATGCCTGTGCTGATGCCAGAACACCTCTGTGGTCAGCTCTGAAGAGGTGCTAGAGCAGGAACCTCAAACTTGCTCACCAGCTTTGCCCAAAACATTGAACTCCAGCCAAGTGACCCTTCCCACCTGCTCACTCAGGACTCACCACAGGTGTGAGGTGTCTGTATATGTGTAACTAAGCCTCTTTCCTAGGACTGACCTAAAACCTCCCTGCTCTTCTAATTAGTTGACCGTAATCAGTGTTTATTTTTGATCAGCAGCTCTGATGAGCTTGTTGAGTTCCCAGTAAGTTTCTACTGGCTTGCATGGGGCTGGTGGTGCTGTCATGGCTCCAGAGCAACACTGAGCAAAAGCCTGTGCTGAGCCAGATCTGCCTCCCTCCTCCTCTTCCTCTCGGTGTTGTAAAGCTCGTGGGACCTGGGGCAGCTCACAGACAGGGCTGGTGGCCCTGGGCTGGCTGGTGACACTGCAGTTACAGAATTGGTTATAAATCCCAGCCAAGGGCTTTTCATGGCAGGGTAACAGCCAAGCACCTTGTGTTATGTGTAATAACTCTGCCCTGAGAAATCCACGCGAGGAGTTTGTGACTCCTCCCTGTCTTCCTGCATCCCTCAAGCTCTCATGAGTGAAGCATAGCTGGATTCCAGCACACCTCTCCACCCCTCCTTCCCTTGTGCTGGCCAGCACGTCACTCTTGTGGCCTCTCCAGCATCTCTGAGCTGTTCTCATGCAGCTGAGCAGCAGCTTGCAGTTACTCATTCTGTGCTGTAATGCAGGTACAGCTGATAGAATGGGCTACAAGAAGAAATAAGGATGAGTTCTATCACACTGATTTACTCCAAGAAAGTAAAGCTTCTTAAGAAGCTGTAGGACCAGTGTTTAGTAAGTGTGAACCTGCTTCAGTGAAAGGCCTTTGCGTTAATGAATGTTCACCCAAGAAATAAGTTCACAACATTTTTGTAGTGGATTCAAACACGCTGGCAGCCTTTCCTTTGGAAGCCAAGTGGTCCCTCAGCCCTTGGTCCCTCAGCTGAGTGTCCGAGGTGTGCAGAGGCTCAGCATCTCGCCTGAAGCCCCAGCAGTGATGGTGACAGAGCAAAGGTGCCTCAGCTGGTGTAGCGGCAGCACGCTTTGGGGACGTGTTCAGTGACTGGGAGGTGTTGACTCACTTGCCTCGGCAAAATCCCTGGCAGCTCGGGGTGTGCTCGGGGCAGTGACAGCAGAGCCACCGAAGGGCAGTGATTCCCTGCCTGCTGCTTTCCTCATGGCACTCCTGTGCACAGGCTCAGCCCACGGCAGACTCAGGATGGAGGAGAGGGGAGGGGGTGAGGACAAGATGTGGGGGCTACTGGGCTGTGGGGTTTGTAGCCCCATGCTGGCTGGGCTGAGGGGTTTGGGATCCTGATGCCATACTGATAGGTGGAATTGGAATAGCAGGCCAGGTCCTTGTAGGAACTGGGTGGAAAAAGCTGCTGATGTGTTTAAATGGACATGGATTCAGTGGAGATGGAAATAGGGTTAGGAATGCCACCTTTTAATTAAATTGTCACCTAATCATCCTGTAGATCAACTTTGTCAATTCACAATCACATTAAAGATCCCAGTACTACTAAAGATTTGTTTTGGCCAGGTACCCCTTTTTCCCAGCAGGATTTCCCTTTGGATGAAAGCCCTTTCCTGTTTGGCTTACCCTGCTGAATGTGGGGAAAGTGAACAACAGGCTCGTCCACAGTGACCTTACAGTCAAACACAAAACCATGCACAAAGAGGATGGCTTGTGTCTTCTGAGGCCAAAACTAACCCTGGTGGGACAGACACACAGCTAATAGTCTAAGCTAAACATGGCTTGGAATATTCTTAATTTGTCTGTGTCTGCATGGGGTTATCAATCCTGTTTTTTTTCTGCTCTGAGTTTCGGTCAGAGATGCCTCTAGGCAGATCTGTAATTAAAGGCAACTTTCCCTATTCCTTAGCTTGCTTATTTAGCCCCTTACTAGATGGAGTAGAGATAAATCTATTCCAGATGAAGGCCTGAGACAAGGAGGTAGAGATGGAGTTTCTTTGCCCTTAAATACTTTGATAGAGACTCTTATTGTCAGGCAAATTGCAACCTGTGCTCTAGCTGAGATCCAAAGCTGTGATAGAGGTGACAGAATCATAGAATGGTTGGAAGGGACCTTGAAGATCATAAATTTCCAAACTGATCCATGGGAAGGGATGCCCATGATCAGATCAGGTTGCTCCAAGCCCTGTCCAGCCTGGTCTTGAACACTTCCAGGGATGGGACATCCACAGCTTCCCTGGGCAACCTGTGCCAATGCTCCACCACCCTCTGGAGTTTGTCCAGCATGGAAAATACTGGAGGAGCTAGGCTGAAGCAGTGGGACACACACAAGCCCCAGGATTCACATCTTTCACTCCACATAACCCTGGGCAAAGGATTGCAGTTGGCTTTTTCTGGTGTCACTGAGAATGCCCGGACAGGAGGTGAGGTTGTGCCTTCTGCCGCTGCAGTGGGGGAAAGCTGCAGCTGGTGGGAATTACTCCACGCACACAGCACGATCTGGCATGTCCTCTTTATCACTGGCAGAACAGGCTTCTTCAAAACAACCTGAAATGACGCTGCTCCCTGAGCTGCTTGCATAATGGAAGATCTTGATGAGCTGATTGCCGTGTTACTGAAAACAAGCTGTAATCTTATTAGCAAATTGTGGCAGTGACATCTTAGCTATTCTCACTGGTGCTATACAGACAGACCTTCAGCTCTGCCATCCCACACGTGCAAAATCCTTGATAAAATGCCTTAACAGGGACATAAGTGGGGGTTGGCAGCAGTGCTGGATAAAATAGCCTGGGCTAAAGGCACTGTGACTTCTCACAAGGGATACTCTTGGTGAAACTACTAAGTATGTGAGCAAATCTCTGGTCAGAGATATGCAGATGTACATCAGCAGTGGCAGACTACTGCTAAAATTGCTTTAATTCTGGCTCTTTAGCTGCTTTGGTTGAATTAAGCCAGGGAAAGGAAAGCATGGTAAGAGTCAGTTGGGTAAGTTACTGTTCATTGCCACTGCAGTAATTTGATAATTAGCCTCTCTTTGCTTTTATGGCCTGGTCTGAGGAATCTGAACCAGCCATGTGCTTTCCATTTTCTCCTAAGAGTAAGCCTTAGTAGTTCTTTTCTACATATTGGTGTGGGAAGAAGGGAGGACTTGGTAGTGGTGTTCATGTACAAAATTTGGGGTATTTTGAGGATAATTAAGCCAGGCATTAAAGACTTCCAGTAAGGCTTTCTTCTGGTTTAGACCTTTGGTAGAAAAGTTGTGGAATTTTCATGCATGAGGCGTCTCCTGCATAACTTTGCTCTCTGTGGTAGGAATAGAGTTTTGTGTAGTTCTGTGTGTCTGAATGAAATCGTGGTCATATGTATTTCATGTGAGGTTTTGATAATGAGTAGATTGACTGCTTCCATACAGGAACCTGTTTTTATATTTGCATTGATAATTTTTATAGACTGAGGTTTAAACCTCCAACAAGCAAAATAGCTACAGCTATATCTATGTTAAAAAAAAGGATATATGTGAGTTACAGCTTCAGGATTTTCTCAGTTTTTCAAATACTCCTGTCTGTTTTTCCTGGATGCCTTTATCCCACTACATGATTTTAAACAAGAAAACCTAGTATGTTATGAACTGTGATGTGCTGATCTTTAGGTGACTTTTTTTTCTCTTCAGAATTAACTACACATTTCATCATTTAGGTTTAAACTGCTTGCTTAGGGTAAGAACCTGGAAGCAATGTGAGGAGAGACTGCCTGGACTTTTTGGTTACTTCTTTCAATTCTTTGCTTTTGTACTCATGAGTTGTTTTTGACCTTGAAGCAAATTGAAAGCAGGTAAGACGTGTGTGGTGTGGCATTAATTCAGTTTTGTTCTCTGAACTGAGGGTCTTTATCTGTAAAAATACTGCAACCAGTTGATAGACTAATCTCTTTTGCTTGCCTTCCATGCTTATGGTCTGGGTTGTTGTGAATGATGCTGTGACTTGGTGTGCTGCTCCAAACCTGCTCTTGAGGCTCATTCAGACTTTGTCTATTTCTTTGTTCCATGTATGCCTTTGTGCTTGCTCCAGATCTTTGGAAATGTCTTTAAAGACTGGGTGCTGCTTGTGTGGCAGGATTGCCTTGTCTGCCTGAATTCTTCTGTTCTTGTTGCCTTTTTCTCATCTTAGTTTTCTGGAAGCAGTCTTAAAGGAATTCCATTTTCTTGGCTTACACTTGTTGCCTCCTGGTCCATTTGAAATGCTTGAGAAGGAGCCTTTTTATTTATTCATCTGCTAGAGAGGTATTTCAATGAGGGAGGGATGTTGAGCAAGCAGAAAAGAAGCCAGAGCAGCTCCAGGTCCTTTGAGAAGCTCTCTCACGGGAGTGATTCAAGCCTGGAGTGAACATAGCAACAGTGTTTATTGTGTTTTAGTATTCAAGAGAGTGAAGAATTACATGAGTGTTTGCAACATATTTGCAGTGTGTTGACAGTATCTAGGAACAGATCAAAAACTGCTCTGAGACTGAGTTTTGCAGCCCAGGATCCGTGAGCCCCCAGCACTGAGCCAGGCACGCAGGGCTTCCAGGGATCCTCATGGATGGGACATAGAGCAAGAACAATAAGAAAATGATCTCTGTAAGGTCTGTGCCAGCCTAATTTCTCACAGCTGTGTTACTAAAGCTGTGAAGTCAGGCTTAGACTGAAGGTGCCAGGTGAATCTCAAGCCTCGTTAAAACTGGCTGTGCTCTTAAGCAAAAGGAGAAGGCTGGACTAAGATGTTCAGTCTTTCCACAGAGCCTATATGGCTGTCCTTAACAAGATCTTTCTGCCAGTCTCCTTTCTGTTGGGTTAATTTTTAAAGCTTCATGATCTGATGCTTTTTGTTACGTTGACAGTGCAATGGAGTGAACTTGATTATTCCACCTACTCTTTGCCCAGTTGCACTGAGCCATTAACATTTTAAGCCAACAATCTCTGCTTTCAATCTCAGCTGTTGCTGTGCTTGCACGTCATGTTGCCCTCCAGTTGACTCGGGTATGCAATGAGGAAGAACAATCTTTTAGGTGCACTGAATCTAAAATTAGCCTTCCACCTGGGCAGCTGGATCTGCAAAGCACTGTGCACTGAGTTCAAGGAAAAAAAGCAACTCAGACCAGAAAATAAAATCTTTTCTAAATGTGAAGGCCTGATTTTTATGTTGTCTTGTGAGACAGGAGCAGCAGCTCTAGTTTAACACTAGTAGAGCTAGGCTTTGGGTCCTGCTGCCCCTCTGTAGAGCTGCTGTGTGATATCAGCATCCTGCAACTCAGTGACACCAAGTTTAGTGCATCAGGAAATGGGCCAGCTGAGGGGAAAAAGTTAGGATGGCTTTTGTTTGACACACAAGTAGTTCAGCTGTGGCTTTCCTGGAGTAGGTTTGTAGTGTGACTGGTGGGCTTTTGGTGCAAGCAGTCTGAGAACATCTGCATTTCCAGCTGTGGAAGGAAGCACAGTCAGGGTGGGATGGGGTACAGCAATTCCCTGTTGTCTGGCAAAATTCTGTCCTTGCACCAGAACTCTGTGATATGGACTAAAGGTAGACCACAGCAACTGCTGGGCATAGCCTGGAACCTGGGCTGTGAGGACATTGTGACCCTTCTCAGGTGTGCTCCAGGAATGTGCCCTAATGCCTCACATAAATAATGCTCCACTTGGAGTAACATCTCCTGGACTGAAACTGGCACTCCGAGCCTGGTGTCTGGGTAAGTCATGAGAAGATCTAAGTTAAGAGCCACTGTTTGGAAAGGGCTGAAGATTTTATTTATGTTGGCTTAAAATTGTGTTGTTTTCCTCGGGCAGGTATGGGGAAGGGATTGTCACAGCCGTGTGTGACACAGGCTTGTCACAGAGCACATCTGCTGGGTGCAAGCTGCTGGTCAGGTCTGGGGCAAGTTCTGCTGGAGCTGCAAACCTCAATTCTGTTTTGGTGTTGATCCCTGGAGATTTCTGGGGCGTTATGAGCTAACTCCAAACCAAGCTGAACACAAAGGAAAGGTACATTTCAGAGCTGCTCTAATCTGTATAACCCAGATCCCACAGGAATATCAGGCAGTAACTTAAGGCAAGAAGAGTTGTTTTGTGCCTGGTGAAAGCCCGGAGTAGGGCAATTAGGAGAGCTTGTAAGATGGCTCCTGAGCGTTGTGCACTGGGAGACTTCTTCAGTGCAAGTTTGTTTTCCACTGTTCCTCATATGGCCAAAACCAACTCGCTCAAAATATTCTGAATTCCTCCTTCCACTTATTTTCATGTTGCAAGTGATGAGTTCTGGTGACTGGTTCCTAATAGAATCCTAGCAAGGTATTGAACAGCCTTTTTTGATACTAGCAAGGTGTTTTTTTTAAAATCTAATCTTATGAGAAGATTGTCAGCAAATGTGAGAAAATAGAGAGGACTACTAAAGATGAAGAGTTAAAGTGAGGGATGCAATGTAACTTTTTAACTCTTGATGGGTAGAGATAGAAGTAAAAATTGATGAGATGAAAAAATAAATTGAGTTTGTAGCTGCAGTGGAACTGAGAGAATTGGGCATGAACTGTGTAGTTAAAAAAAAAAAAAATGTTAGATGGACTATTGAAGGGCTCCACCAGGCTATAAATCAGTATCTTGAGTGTTATTTGGATATCCAGAAATAGGAAAGCAGATTGCCTCTGTGCTTGCCTGCTGGGTGGCAGAATAGCTCAATTGAGTCTTTCACTTTTGTCTTCCTGTAAAACAAACAAACCTTAATTCTTGTTCTAAATGCTGTCTCCAGATGTTCCTGGAGTGATGGTTTTTGCTGTGGTTCTGACCTCCAGAAGAGAGGGGCTGCCTCTGTGTGTTAGAGTAAGGTGTGAGCGTGATGTGCATGCACGAGTGTAAATACAAGTGCAGAATGCACTACAACATTTCTCTCTTAGTTGTTAGATCTTCGAATTCAGCCCTTTATGACTTGAAATGCTTCTCATAACTGAAGCGAGTTAGTGCCAGAACTGCTAATAATGGCTTTCTGGAATGAAAGAGGCTAAAACTTTCCAGATATTTTGCCATCTATAACTTTTGGCTCCTAGAGCTAGGAGGCTAATAGTATTTCATGGGTGTTTTGTTGTCATGGTTTTCAAGGTGTAAGACTTAGACTTGATGGTTTTGTTTGTTTGTTTGTTTTAATGAAACTAGAAAGGAATTTTGGCCTGTGTTTGGTGGTCGTGGCTGTTCATGGGTGTTTCTCGAACCACCCACAGTTAGAGTAGTGTTCCATCTCTTTAATTTTTGTATTCATAAGTGGAATCATTGAGGTGTTCTCATAAGTATGTTCCACTTATCCCATTTTTTTGTAAGTCTTTGAAAAATATGTATAGCAGGTCTTAAATGGCTTGGAACTCTTTGAAGACAATTACAGCTCATTTTAGGAGAGGCACTGTTTTATGAAGTGATGAGAGGCTTACAGCACAGAGGCTGAAAGCTGAACAAGGCCAGTCTGGGACTTCAGCTGTGCATGAATGAATCAGCAGGGTGGTAAGAAGATTCCATATGCTTGGGTTTCCCAGGGCACCTCGTGTTGTTTCAGAGCTGAAAAATCTGGTCTGGGCAGGAAAAGGGGGCCCCAGCTCTGAGTTGTTTGTTGTGTGAGCTGAAGTGCAGGGGATGGAGCTGTGCTGGTTTTTGCGTAGGGAGCACAAACCTGCTGGGTTTGGGCTGCTGTGGTGGGAGCTGCCGGGCTCCTGTCTGTGCCAGGGCCTGGAGCACACCTGCACTGAGCTTGGAACATCCTGGGTGGCTGTGAATGCAGAAGGTGTCTGTGCCAACTTGCAGGGAAGTCTTGGAATGAGTGTGGGGTGGTAGGTTGTGTGTTGGAGGTCACTGGAGGGACAGCACTGAAAGGACTCTGTTGATCCTGTGTCCTCTCGCACGTTTGGACAGCAGTTTTCCCCATTCTCCTGGGGGTTTAGTGCCAGCCTTGTCTGTATTGCTAAACACTAGGCAAAGGAAGTTCAGCACTTGCCTCTGTTTGCCTTTGCTGCAGTCATTAATCAGTGAAGGCTGGACATGAATGCCATGTGTAATACGTGGAGCTTAATCTCTCTCTCCTTATCTCTTCCTCTCTCAGCACCAGACATTGCCCTTGGAAAATGAACCAGCTTCCTCCGAAGAGTGCTGTGGCATCCCCGGTGTCAGAGGGCACGAATTCCAGGGTAGAGGCTCTGGACAACTTGTCAATGGACAGTTTTTGGCTGGAAGTAGAGAACATTAAACAGAGCGCTGAAGCCGAGCAGGAGGAATGCAGCCTTGCAGATGTCAAAACACAGGAGGGTAGGTTGCCAAAAATGTTGGGAGTGAAGAGAGGAATGCGAACATCTGAAACAGAAGATTTGCTTATGCACCTGAACGATTCAGAAGCGTGTTGGAGTATGGTTAGAATATTATCAGTCAATCAGGGATAGCGATATTATTTTAATTGGGTGGTGGATAATGCCCTGCAGAAGGGGAGGGTTGGCCTGGCCTGGTTTCGGCTTCTGAAGCAAAGCTGACTCCAAAGGTCAGTCCCAGGAGCATGTTCAAGGCTCCAGGTTTTTCAGGCAGCCCCACCAAGGGTGGGGGCTCTCAGTGCCAGTTCAGGTGGTGTGTGGTAGACACTCTGTGAGAGAAGGGGCTGTTTTGGAATCCTTGTTTGTGTGCGTGGTTCTGAGATTCATCATAGTGGCTTTTACGGGAGCTGCTTCTGTGGAAGGAGGACTGTTCCCTTTGTAATTCCTTTTCAAGAAACTGCAATAAACATCCAGAAAGCCTTGAGTCCATCCACACAAGGCATTCATGTCCAGCATATCCTTTCATATCATATTCATTTCCTGCATATCCTTTTTCTCTTTGTTTGGAAGAAGTGTGTATGGGGTGTTGGTAATGCACTTTCTGTAGCGCTGATGTTATCCAGTGCTTTGGAATAATTGGAACCTGGTCCAGTTATTCCAAAAATTTTGGAATATGTTTTCCTTCTATAAAATCATAGAATCATAGAATGGTTTGGGTTGGAAGGGACTTTAAAGCTCATCCAATTCCACCACCTGCCATGGGCAGGGACACCTTCCACTATCCCAGGGTGCTCCAAGCGCTGTCCAACCTAGCCTTGGACACTGCCAGGGATCCAGGGGCAGCCCCAGCTTCTCTGGGCACCCTGTGCCAGGGCCTCCCCACCCTCATAGGGAAGGATTTCTTCCTAACATCTAAAACAACATTCCCCCCTTTCAGTGTGAACCTATTACTCCTTGTCCTGTCACTACAGTTCCTGATGAACTGTCCCTTTAGACACGGGAAGTACAACACCCTGGGGTGCTGGAGGGGTGATAAGTGGTGATAAACACCCAGTGATCCCACAGGTGGGGATCACACCTCTCCTGGGTCCATTTTGCAGAAATGGAGGTAGCTGGCTGTACATCCCCTTGAACACAGGCTTGCAGCCTGCACAGCTGCCTGACATTGAGAACAATCTGTGTCCTGGGGAAATGTTTGTGTGACAGTCCCAGTGTGCTGCTGTGCTTGGGAAAGTCCAATAGCTCTCGTGGGGGCACAGAGAGGCTCTGGAGAGCAGGGTGGGAATATCATTGTCCCTGTCTGCCATCGTTGGCAGGACATGGTAAACATGAAGGTCTGCTGTTAATGTCCCTTTATAAAGGACACAAGTTTGGTTTCTAGAACTGGAAGAGATGCAAAGTGATTCAGAAAATGAGCGCACCAGGAAGGAGACTGGAAAAGAGACCATCCCATGAGATGAAAGACTGTCTGGGATATCCTAAAGACTGATATGCTGGAGGCAATTTGATTACTGTGTATAAGCAGGGATATGAGGAAAAGTGTCTTTTAATGCTGTAGATTAATCTGGCAGGCAGGAGCTGAGTGCTTAATTGCCATTGAAACCAGACAGGCTTGAAATGATGCTCTGAGTAGCAAAGCCTTCCCAGCAGCCGCGGGTAGGAGGTGGGGCAGGCTCAGGCTCCCGATGCCTTCTCTGAAGGAGCTTAGGCAAATAAACATTGTGCTGGGAGTAGGGGAGCTTTGGATGGTGTGCAGGGTGCAGGGCTGGGCTTTCACATCCCTGCAGCTCCTGCTTAGAGCGTGGAGGCTGTGGGGCTCCTCAGAGCCGGAGGCACCGTCACTTTTTGCATGAGTGTGGGCAACTGAGAACTGGGCAGCTCTGTCTGGAGACGGGGTGGCTCAGCCTGGGAGGTGGCTGGGGATAGCCACGGCACAGGGACAGTGGGGAGGCTGTGGGGAGATAGGGCACTGCAGAAATGCTGACCCAGCTGGGAACGCGGGGCTCCTGTGCGAGCCCTGGGTGAGGGCTGGTGTCCTGGGGAGCTGCTGGTGACCTGTGGCAGTGGGAGGCCAGCCTGGAACGGCAGATCTGGGGCAGCTGAAAGGTGCTGAGGATACTCATGGCCTTGCTAACAGTTGGTGGGAGCAGGAAGTAGCTTTTTGCTGAAATGCAGCTTTGTGCTGTCCTTGCTGTCACTGTTTGCCCAGCTCTGTCCAGGGCCTGCCAGCACAGGCAGCTGAGGACACAGGCACTCTGCCACTAAAATACCTGCTTGTGACCTTACAGCAAGTAACTGGCTGAGAACTGTCTGCAAAGGACGATTCTTCACCTTCAAAAATTAGATAGGAAGTTGTGCCTAATGTTTAGTCTGAAAATGCAGGATGCTTTAGCTGTCCTTTAAATATTTGGAAAGTGAATACTTTATTATGAATGCTATTTTTGACTAGGTTATGTTTCAAATAAATTTGTGGAACTGGTGTTCTTTAGTTTTGGAAAACCATTCCTAATTGTGCCCTCCTGAAATGCTGCTTGCCTGGAACTCACAAGGCAAATCTTAGCAGCTTTCCAGGCTTAAACCTGCAGATAATCTTCTGTGGATCTCTCTGATGTTCTGACCTGTTTCTCTCCAATTTTTTCCCTTTTCCCCAGAAATAACCCATTTTGCCAGTTTCCTTTTGTGTTACTGGCAAACATAACTGGGCCAAAATAGTAAACAGAGGAATTACAATCTGGTGCTTTGGCATCAGCTGGGGCAGCAGGCTCACACGGATGTCCGATGGAGGGGCTGCTGTGTGGTATTGTGTATAAGATCAGTTTCCTGTTATGACTGGAATTGGCTATTTTCAAAATTTACAAGTAATACACTTCACTTCCTCTAGTTCCCAAAGGCAAAATAAACCAGAGGCTGTTTGTGTGTTGCTCTGCTGTGAAACCACGGATGTAGGACAAGAAGGTGTTTGGTGAGGAGCTGTGAGTGGGACCATGACCGGCTGTGCCCAGGGGATGCTGTTACCTGCTAACTTCTGTACACCGGACATGGAAAAAGACTTAGGGCCACGATGACACCACCAGATAATTTGCTAGAAGATTCACTTAGGGAAATACTTGACTTCAAGTTCAGCTCTATTTATTGTGGTGTGATGATAAAAAACGTTCTGTTTCATTATGACACCTAAAATCACGAAGACCGTGCTCTGAAGACAGAGTTTTAATTGTGTCATAGCATGTGTTTGCAAGCTGCATGAACATGAGGTTTCTCCAGAAAAGATAAATTATTTAATCTCTCAAGGAGAGATTAAAAGCATTAAAAGCATGGCTGCTTTTTACTGATGCAGCAATAATAAAACTTGGCCTGAGCAGCTGTGATAACTGAGGAGGCAGAAGTTTGTATAGGAGAGGAAGAGTGGGAATGAGCTGCTCTGTGCCAGTTCAGTTGTGATTTTTATTTTTCCCTGTATAACCTTTGGTAGTGCTGTACTGGAGCTGCCTGCAGAGAATGAATGTGGTAGATGGCATTGAGAAGATAAAGGCTTTGTGGTGTTTGCTGTGTTAAAGTTGAAGTCACCTGCTAAATTGTTTCTTTCATCTTTGCATTTCAAGTAGCTGCCTTGCTCAGGGCACTTTCTCACTTGTACTTCCTTATGAGTGTATCCCATAGGAAAAAAAAAAGGTTTCTGTGTTTGAAGTGCAACTTTATATGTTTTGAAGAATGAAGTGATTCCACTTGAGCTTGTTTGAGTAATGATGCTGTACTGTCTCCAGGCTTCTCACACTTCCTTCTGGAGCTGGAATGGTCTTTAATTTTAGTGATATTTTGAATAGGCCCGGGCATGAAATGAATGCACAGAGTAAAAATAACGTTTTTGCTTTAGTTGAGTGTATGGATACCAATCCACTTAAAAAAATTGAAGAGTAGGGATGATGCACACAAATAGTTCAGCAAGTGTGTTAAGTAAAATACATTTGAACCTAGCAGATCAGGATATGGATATTTAAAAAAAATAAAAAATTGTTGATACCTAGGCATGCATATAGATTAAAAAAATGTAAAAGAAGCAACCAAGTCATTTGGAAAAGTACAAAAGCCAAGTATGCAGTGTTATGTGCTGTTATGCTTGCAGATGTTTAGTCCATTCTCAAAGCAGTGGAAAGATCAGGTGGAATCCAGGGAAGCCCTGCTATTCCTTCTGGGGTGGCTGTGTGCTGCTGCCAGAGCTCCCTTTGCACAGGCAATCCATGGAAAGGCAGATTTATCAAGTCCACCTGACTTCACTTCCATATCCTGTCAAAATCCTTGCCTAAATACCACCTGGAGTTCCACTTGTGCCCTCTTCTGCCCAGCTGCTCTGGGAGCCTGTGCTCCTGGGAGTATCTCTACCTCCACAGCTCTTTCTTCTCCTTTTTCCTCACCTGGAATGAGCAACAAGAACTGTGTGAGCAGCTCCACCCGCCCGAAGAGCTGTGTGTTCTCCGGTGTCACCCCATCCACAGCTGGGCACGTAGGATTAGGGCTGAGATTTTGGGAACGGCCGTGGCTCCAGAACAAAGCTGTGGCTCCCTCCCAGTGATGTCCCATTGCCACCCCAGACAGGGAATGGCTCAGGCTCCTGCTTTCTGCCTCCGAAGCGCTGCAAGCTCCCAGGCTGCCGCTCTCTACTCACTCTGCCTTCTCCTCGCTTGGCAGAGGGAGAGGCCGAAGCCGAGTGGCTGCAGGACGCGGGGCTGTCCGAGCTCCTGGGGGACCCAGCCTCGGACAACGAGAACCTGGTGCTGCTGTCCACGCTGACCAGGACGCAGGCGGCGGCCGTGCAGCGCCGGCTGGACACCTACTCCCGCTCCCGCCGCAGGAGGAGCAAGCCCCCCGTGCGCCACGTCCGCGACATCTTCGGAGGGCTCAGCTCCGAGGTTTGTGGGGTTACTGGGGTCGCCTGCAAGAGCTTCTTGCCTCGTGGTGATGCCTGGAGAGGCTCCCTGGAGCAGAGGCTAGACAGTGTTAAAGGAGTAAAGTAGGGGTTTGTTAAAAGGCATTCAAAGGATGCACCTTGGGCACTGCGAGAGCCCGGCCGTGGCTCCACCCGAGATGGAGCCCGGGTCATGAGTTCTCACTTGTGTAAGTTTTGGTCCATTTCCATGCTGGGGTTAATTGTCCAATTCCAGCTCCAGGTTATGCAGTCCCATCCTCCCAGATTCTCTCCTCAATTCGCTGCTGTTTGCACTTTTTGGGCCCGAAGCTGCAGCAGTGCCCTTGGTTCTGGGCTGGGAAAGGATTGTTCAAAGGGTTGTTCTGCCTGACTGAGCTGTGAGGAGAGCTTGCTCACACCTTATGTGAAGCTCAGAGTCACACACTAATGCAGTGCAGAATCTGGAAAACGTGAAAGCTGAAACTTAAGGCATCAGTGGGAGCTGACTTTGTTTTCTGGGTCTAGGGCTCCTGTTATGTCTTCATCTCTTGAACTGCAAGGAAGCTGAGGCTGGAGAAATCCTGGCTGCAGTGTTGAGGAGTTACTAGAAAATCTGCAGGCCCATAGCCTTCCCAGACTGGAATAACGTTCCTGCTGGAATGCTCCTATATAGTGCTGACAGCACGGCAGCCTCGTGGAGCACTGGCATCGTTTGGAGCCCTCTTGTGTTTTCTTTGTTCCAGTGACATGTTACATCACTATTAAACAAAACAAGAGAACTTCCTGAATTCAGTTCTGATAAGATGACCTTGTAGAGGTGGAAATCCTGGAGAAAGACTAACACTGCCTTTTTTTGGGGAGAGAGGGTTGGTTGGTTTATTTAGATATTTTTTTTCCATGATAAAGAATTCATAACCACAGATTTTTCAGCTGTTTTCCTGCAGTTCTCCTCTTTTGGTTGTGGCTAAATCAACTTCTTTCTTATTTTTCAGGACACAGCAGCAGAAAAAGAGGAATCTAGCCCAGATCCACCGTGGCACAATCTACGGACTTCCAACACCCAGAGAAGTAAGAGGGGGAAGTTTTTAAATGCAGAGTAGGATTGGAAGTAGGGCTGGAACTGGAGGGAAAGCCACACACTTAAATAAGTATATACAGGTTCTGGAACATTGACCTTATTTGTGTTGGGGTGTGGGGTTTTGTGATTTTTCACACCTGTGGATTAATAAACTTTTCCAGGCTCCAGTGTGGTTAGAATTGTCACTCAAGCTGATCATTGTAAGTTCTTGATAAAGCACCTGAAAGATGAAAATCAATTTAGTAAAGATCATACAGTGAAACCTTATAAATGCCATGAGCAGTTGTGTAAAGCGATGTTAGCCATAGGTGTGTCCTTTAATTTAAGGCTGTGGTCTTGTCTTACCAGTGACCTGGTAATTTTAGCCATAATGTTGTGACTTCACACTGATCATAGAATCATTAAATTTGTTAAAGATCTCTAAAATCACAAGTAGAGTGTTCACCACTGAACCATGTCCCCAGGTGCCACATCTGCACCATTTTTGAACACTTCCAGGGATGGTGACTCCACCACTTCCCTTGGCAGCCTGTTCCAGTGTTCCAGTTGCTTCCTTTCAGGGAAGACTCTTACCCTACTGATCACTCTGTGCTATGGGGAAACTCTATTCATGTGTTACTGCAGGATTTGTAAAGGCAATTGTACCAAACCTATCTCAAACTGCATTTTTAGCATATTTGCTTTCTAAGCTCCACCCTCCTGTCTTGCAGAAATTCAGTACCATTTCTCCTCTGCAGCAGAAACCCAGGATTATTCCTGCACAGTTCGAAACCCTGGCAAAGAAGAAGTGTTCAACATGGATGTTGCCTACTCGGAGCAAGCAGCTGTCCTGCTCAAGGGATCATTCCTGTCTGAATCCAGGAAGTTAAAGGATGGAAATGCCCTAACTGTAAGCACTGGTGGAATTTTTCTTTTTAGAATGTATTAGTCTTGGCTCGTCAAGGTGGTACAAGACATCGAATTCAGTTCATACCTATGGGTAGTGTTTCAATGGGTCTGTGTTTGGTGGTATTTTTGGGTGTGTTGTGCTGTTACCTTTGCAGTGTTGGGCAAGGATAGCCATTGCGTAGTGAAGGATCAAAAGAAATAAGACTTTTATCTGAAACTCCCTATTTTGACACACATCCATGTTGTTTCCTCTGAGAAGAGGAGAGTAACTAACTGCACTTTCTTACTCGTGATTCTAAAGTTTTCTCCTCTCTGCAAATGAACTGGGTTGCTTCCATAGTTCAAGTAGATTAGGGTGGGTATCAAGCTGCCTTTAACTTAGATAAACTGGCATCTCCAGTATTATTAAAGAGCAATATTGAAAAGGGAAAATATTTATTCAGCTGGTCATTGAGTAGGAGTAGTTTTGGGCATATGTCTGGTCTTGAACACAGCAGGAAGAACAGATGCCTGGTTATGATAAAAAATAAAACTACAGCAAAAGTTGTTCACTAGTGGGATTAATAGTGAAAACGAGCTGAACCGTTTGTGTGTGTTTCCCTTAGAGATTTAAGATCCCAAAGGGCAGACTAGGAGTGACCAGGATTGGAGATCTGTCAGCTCAGGACATGAAGAAGATCCCCACACTGGCCCTCATTGAACTTACAGCTCTCTGTGATATCCTGGGCTTTGAGCTGAAGAGAAACAAAGCAGCAAAACTGAAAACAACAGGTTGGTTGTACTCTTCTTGGTGTTTTGTTTTTTTTTTATACTCATCTTCTCATCATACACTCATCAGTTGTGTTTCAAATGTTAAAACAGAGGGTGTTTGATAAGAAACCTTGTGACAGGTGTGTTTTCCTTGGATTTCACCTGGAAGTCAGTGGATCATGACGTCAAGACCTACTATCACATTTATGTCTGGCTGCAGTTGTCCAGTTTAACTACTCCTCTCTTTCTCCAGTATCTGTGTTTACAAAAGTACCTGCAGGGAGTAGTTTGGGGGGGGGGATATATCCCTTACACCTTTATTGGAGGTGATACAGACTTGGAAACGCTGTTTCTGTTGTAGAGAAAAGACTCTTTGGAGTTCCACTCAACACCCTGTTGGAAAATGACCAAAAGCTGCTGCCCAACACCAAGGTCCCTCTGCTACTCCAGGCAGTAAGTTCTCTGCTGGTTTCATTCACACCTCTGCTCCTCAGAGTCAGGAGTCTGTGCTAAGGACAGGCTGACTCCTCATCCTTCGTGCCTAAGAGCTTCTTTCTGTTTCCCCCTTTAACAGCTGCTGTCCTGCCTGGAGAAGAGAGGACTTGAAACAGAGGGCATCCTGAGAGTTTCTGGGTCCCAGACCAGAATTAAGGTATGAGCCCTTTAGCATTGTTTGGAAGTGTCAGGGGTGATCAGGAAGCGTTTGCTGAAGCAAGCATTTGAATGACCTGAATTATCTTGTCTCCTTCCCAGTATAACCACAAACATCCATTGCTGGGAAATGCTGGAGGGTGTGCTGAGGCTCTCTGCACCATTTTGACTTGATGTCTTGCCCTCCCAGTGCTCAGCTATAAAATTTCTATTACATTTGCTTATTAAAGCCTGTGATAAATTCAATCTTTTTCTCAGAGCCTGGAACAGAAGCTGGAAAGGGACTTCTACAGTGGCCTGTTCCGCTGGGATGAGGTTCACCAGAACGACGTGTCCGGGCTGCTGAAGAGATTCATCCGAGAGCTGCCGGCCCCGCTGCTGACAGCAGAGTACCTGCCTGCCTTTGCTGCTGTTCAGAGTGAGTGCCTGCTCTGCCTGCCTAGCACCAGTTTGGTTTGTGCCAAGCTCCACCGGCCCTGGGCTCTCCTGTCAGGTGACAGGATTTGGAGAGAACTTTAAGGTTCTGGGAGCTTGTGGATCCCATGGGAACGCAGAACAGCTGAGGGTTGCAGTCACTGGTGCTTGGTTGAACGTGCCTTTCTGTAGCAGCACTGTCCTGGGGTCTTCAATTATGTGTCACTTGAGTCTGCAAGGTTGCTGCCATCATTTAGGACAAATTGGTCAATAATGACACACAGACTGAGCTGTGGAAACTGGCCAGGGTGCACAGTCTGCAGGTAATGCGCTATCCTGCAAGCACGTTTCTTTTAGGTTGGTGCCTCAGTAGGTAGTTTGGATGTGTTAAGCTGACTGTTTGACAAGTTCTTTGCTCAAAAACTGAGGAGTTATGGGTTCTTTTGCTGCCCTTCAAGGGCAGCAGGGTTGCTGGTTGATTGTGTACTCTGAAGGAAATAGGTCAGTCTTCTAAAACATGGGTAGTTCCCTTCTTAAGGGCAGTTTGAGTTTGATTTACTTCTGTGTAACAAGGTCTCAAATTCTAGATGACCAACCATTCAATAAGTAATTGTCTCACTCCTTGGAGGATTCCTTTGCTAAAAAAGAAGGCTCAGAAACCTGAATTCTCTGTCCTGTTGTTACTCTCCCTCTAGATATTCCAGACCTGAAGCAAAGATTGCAAGCTCTAAACCTCCTGATCCTGATTCTGCCAGAGTCCAACAGAAACACTCTGAAGGTAACTGCTTGCTTGATTTAGCTAAAACATGGAATCGCAGAATTGTTTAGATTGGGAAAAAAACTTCTTAAAATCATTGAGTCCAACCATTCCCCCAGCACTTCCAAGGCCACCACTAAGCCATATCCCCAAGTGCCACAGCTACATGGCTTTTAAATAGACACCACCTCTCCCTTTCTGTGCCTTATGAGAGCTGTGGTGGTTGTTGCTGCCTTTTTTTTTCCTCATGAGTAGTTCAGCTCCCAGGTACTGATGGTAAGGCTGACTTAGCAGCCTGCAGACTTCATTTAGAGCACCGGAATATATAATTCAGTCAAAGATGATCTGTCATGGCTCTGGTGGAGGTGTGAGGTGAAGGAGATTTCTTTTTCCATGTCTGGGAATGGCTTTGAGGGGACACTGGAGGAAAAGGGGGATTCATCTTTGGATTCAGAAACTTTTACAGCTAGACTTTGTAAATTACAACCTGCCAGAAAGTAAAAACTCATCTGTTTCCCACACAGACTGTTTTTCCTGATTCGTAAATACTGGATAAACCTCTCTTGGTGTGGTTATTAGTTGCTATCCTAGTATTAGAAATTAGTCACTCTACTTCCTTCCAATGGGATTTGCTGATCTATATCAAGAAAAAGTTCTAATTACTGGTCTCTCCAACAATTGCCATGGTAGGTTTTGAGCATTACTAGTAATGGATGGCTTACGTCTCTTTCCCTCTTCTCAGGCCCTTCTGGAGTTTCTCAGCAAGGTTGTTGCCAGGGAAAACAACAACAAAATGAACCTCTGGAATGTTTCCACAGTCATGGCCCCAAACCTCTTCATGCACAAGGGGCTGCCTAACAAGATCCCCGAGGGGAAGGAGAAGCAGCTGGCGGAGGGGGCGGCTGACGTGGTGCGGATGATGATCCATTACCAGGATCTGCTCTGGACAGTGAGTTTCACAGGATAATGTGGTGTGGTGTAGCAGTATCTTGGTCTTGTTAGAACTGGATAGGGAAGGGAAAGCCTTGGAAATTTCAGAGGAATTAAACAGCTGTGAGCAAATCCTCTGGCTGAATTCCAAGGCTACCTGTCCTCAAGGAACACAGATATTTTTGTCTATTTAAGGAGCTAAAGTGATGATCAGGTTCCTAAATGACACCCTTATCTCTGCTTGATTTAATTCCTGTTTTCACCCTTCTCCTCTGCCCAGGTCTCCTCTTTTCTGGTAGCTCAAGTGAGAAAACTGAACGAGAGCAGCAGCAAAAGGTACCAGTTCTGCGACAGGCGGATTAAAAATTTGTTGCGGAAGATTCACACTGATAAAGACAAGGTGGAAAAGAAGCAGGGAGAGGTGAGTTAGGGCTTAGAAAAAACGCCAGACTCCTTTGTGGCAGTGTCAAATGTTTTCCTGAGAACTCAGACAGATGAAAGGGGGGATACCCTTGAAAAGAGCAAGAGGGACAAAAAAAAAAGCAGAATAATGAGGGACAGTTTCCCAGATGCTTTTGGCCAGGTTGTGGCAAAAACTGATCTCAACAGCAAAAAGCACTAAGTACATTTCAGGCTACAAAACACTTGGTTAAAAACAGGGGAGAGATCAGGAGCAGAAATTTTGGGTTTCCCCATGTAAGGAGCAGAATTCTTATGTCTCTGAGTATCCCAAGTGTTGGTGCAGATGTGTCTGCTGTGATAAAGGTGGACTTATTTTCATTTTTTAAAGCATAAATTCAGGCTATTGCCTAATTTTCTTTTTGCTCCATGATGTTTGTAGGATGGCACATCCCTTTCTTTGGAAAGGACCATTCTGGAATTCAGCAGCCCACAACCCAGATCTCTAAATTCCTTTCCCAGTAATTTAAATGAATTTCAGAGGAGTCATTCACACTCGTGCAAACAGTTTGTCAGAATTTCTTTTGACAAATCCTGTTTTCATCCGAGCTTGTGTCAGTGCTGTGTTTGAACAGCAGAGAGCACCAGCACACACTGATGGAGAGCACAGGGCTCCTCTCGTGGCCTCAGCACCGGAACGTTGATGATTTATTCATAATGCTCACCTTGGTGCTTCCGTAAGCTTTCAGCCTGTACTCTGTGTGTAAGAATCAAGCCTAGGTTCTCTGAACAGCCGTCTGGACAGCTTTAGTTCTTCACACTCTCCAATCTATTTTGAAAATTAATGTTTTGACTGAGAAGAGTCTTTCTTTAAGCACTTTTTTCTTTTTGCCTGCCTCGTTCAGCCTTCCAAGATTGTGAAGGTCCATGCATCACTCCTCCTGAAGGACTCTCTGGAGGTGCACTTGAACAATGCAACCAGGGTGGCTGATGTCTTGAGGCAGTTTCAGAAGAACCTGTGCCAGAATGGCTGGAATATTGTTAACACTGTCAACCTCCTCAAGTGGTAATGGCTTTTTCTCTGCTTAAAAAAGGAAAAAAACCTAAGTGGTCTAGCTGCTGTTTTCTGTCTTGAGGTACGGGTGAGGTAGAAGCACAGTGAGTCATGAGGAGAGATTGTTCTCTGCTCCTCTGTTCTAAGCTTAGGAAATGGTGCTGGATGGGGAAGGCAAATTTTAGCTCACTGTGTGATTCTGCCCAGTGCTCAGGCTGTCAGGAGGTCAGTGGTCCCCTCTGGGCTGCTCACACCAAGTGAACTCCAGAATCCTTGCAGAAGGGCAGGGAAAAGGCAGTAACACTGACCCTGACAAGCAAACCCCCTCCAGCCCTCCTGCAGAAAAGCATCGCCTGTATCATTTGCCTGGAGTAGTAATTCCAGAGTGCTTATGTTAATGTAGGGATTTCCTAAAATAAACTCTGCAATTCCCTCCTGTGCTCCTGTGGTGAATGGCTGGACTCACTCAAAAAGGCACAGGAGAGCTCCTGACCCCTCTGTCACAGCTCCTGCACACTCTATTTAGTAGGTAACGTGGCAGTGCCTGTCCTGTGTCCCAGGAGGTGTCCAGACAAGGAGGGTGGAGGGGAAGTTGGCTGGATATGGGTCAGCTGCTGCCTCACCAACAGCTTGCCTTGGTTTCTTTTTTCCCAATGTTGGGTGTTCTGCACTTTGCAGGAGAATCAGCAGGGTCTCTGTACCATGGCCTCTGATCACTGCTGGCCTCTGAGCCACAAACAGTTCTTTTGGAGGGAATATTACTGAGCAACCTAACTGGTCTTTGCAGAGCTTTAACCTTCGTTATTTTTCCTTCTGCAGTAATAACTCCATGGAGTGCACAAACTTGCTCCTGTATGAAGTGGGAGGCAATATTGGTAAGTACAAATGGTAGCTGAAAATAAGGACTCTGATACCCAGTTTTTATACTTAGCTTCTTTTAGGAGGTAATTAAAAAACTTCTCTGGGCAACTGTGCCGTTGCCTCACCACCCCAAGACTGAAGAATTCCTTCCTAATATCTAATATACATCTATCCTCTTTCCTCTCAAAGCCATTACCTCAGATTTGTGGAAATGCTTCTGAAAGGTTGTAATATTGAAATGAATGTGAACAAATTTTAGTTTTTAGGTGGGGGCAAAAGTAATCAAAAATAAATCTAGCAGCTAAAGGACTAAGGATATTTAAAAATGTGGGTTTTTTTCTGAATGTCTTGTTTTAACAGGTGAACATTGCCTGGACCCAGACACTTAC
This sequence comes from Tichodroma muraria, assembly GCA_013390105.1. Lineage (NCBI taxonomy): Eukaryota > Metazoa > Chordata > Aves > Passeriformes > Sittidae > Tichodroma > Tichodroma muraria. The sequence goes on from WAAG01079075.1 coordinate 149,544, forward strand.
CTCTTGGACTTGTACCACATCAACCCCCATGCTGAGTGGATAATTAAGCAAAACCCATCTTATCCTCGGATGTTCTAAGGAAAACATGAGCAAAACAAAGCACTTGGTTGCAGTTTTTGGAAGATGTGGAAATAGAAACTTTCCTGTTGTAGTGTCAGAGCAGACACTGCTTGTTTCTTGGAAGGAAAAGCACCTTTATTAACTGCTGCCATGGCAGCTGGCAGCGAGAGCACAGTAGCCTCTGTGCTAACAGGGGTATTGGAAACAAGCAGCAATTATCATTGTGTAGCAGAGTTTGCAGGGGGAATGACTGTTCCTAAACAAAATATCCCCCAAAACAAACCCTGGAGGCAAAGCTGCCATGGTTGAGCAGCAAAGATGGAACAGAAGAAGGAAAATATTATCTTGAATATGGTGGAAGGCATTTGTGTTTTCTGGATTTGCTCTTTCTTTTGGAGGAGAGACAGTCAAATGCTGCAGTGGTACTAAGGATGTCCATTTGGTAAGGGATGGGTTGCCTGTGGCATGTCACCAGAAGAGTTTCATGGTCCTGGGCTTCACTGTTAAGCTCCTGTTATGTTCTTTGAAGAAGGAAAAAGGATATTTCCAAAAGGGACAGATGGGGTGTGACACTGACACATCGTGTATGTCATGACTGCAGTTAAATACATATATGCAACACAAGAAAATAACTTTCCTTGAAAAAAGGTTTGGAAAATACAGCAGCCTTTCATGTGCAGTGTGACAGGAGAGATGCCTGTCCCATGCAGCTCTGCTGTAATGCAAACCCAAATTGCCACCAATTAGGGTAAACCATGCATTTATTTTGATGGAAAACCTATATATCAACAGACAACACAGGAAATGCCCTGAAGCTAATGTGAGGTTGGTTATCTGACCTGGCCACGTGAGCTGACTTCTTTGTGGAAGATTCTGTGTGAATGTGTTTGTTCAAAAGTCAACAAACCTCCCCTGAGATGTGAGGTGGCTGAACTGATCTGGGCCCTCCCTGCTCTGGCTGCACATTTCTGTGGCACAGCGTGGTCACTGTGGGCTGGGCAGGTGAGGGCAGAGCAGAGCACTCACACCTTGCTGCTGCATCATCATCATCATCATCATCATCCTGCCTCGGCTCCAAGAGGACTGTGCCTGTGAGGAGGAGTGCAGAAGTGTTGCTTTCCTTTGTGGGGATGCTGAAATCCCTCACCGAGGGACCCCACTGTGCAGTGTGAGGGGTGAAGCACTCAGCCTGTCTGGAAATCTGGATGTTTTTCTCTAAACACTGTTTTTAAACATGGTTGGATATTTATTCATGTGGCAGAAGCAGGGCTGCCCTGCAAGTGTATACTCAAAGTATTTTATTTGCCAAATCTCAGCTGCACTAGTGACAATCTCCAGTATTACTTCTTTTTCCATTGCAATCTGAATTTTCCCTCCTCTCTTTTTTTTTTTCCCCCAGGATGAAGTGTAGCTTTCCTTTTTCATTATCTCAATCTCGTAGATTCTGTTGTAAAGGTGCTTCACTCTGTGATTGTTTTGTCTGTGTGGTTAAGATCCTTGAAGAAAGGTGAGCCACAGTCCATATTCTTTCCAGCTTTTTGTGAATTCTGTGTGAGTGGTGCAAATATCTTAAAATTATTCATATATTAGAGAGTCTGTCTGTTCTTTTTGGTTGAGATGATGCAGATGCATTGACTGGTTGGATCACCTTCACAGGTGTCTTCTTAAGAACCTGTAATAGAACCTCCCAACCCTGACCCAGGTATCAGCAGTTCTTGAGGTGCCTCTTTTATAGGGCTTAAATTGTGCCTGAAAGAGCCTGATTCTTTTCCTTGAGAATTATGTCTCTGGAAAGATCAAGCTGCTTTAAACTGGGGCTTTAAATACCAAAGGTACCTGTTCAGCATCCCTTCTGGAATTCTTTGTGGCACTGATGGAGTAAAGATGGCAAAGAGCAAATGCCAGAGATGTGATACCCTGAGAAATAAACTCATAAAGGTATCACCGTGAGCTCAAAGGTCCTTTGTAGCTGAATTGCACTCTGGAAATCACACGATGCTGCATTTTTTCCACCCCTCACATGCTGGTTTATTGAATATTCTGTCCATATGTATGGAGGGGTCAAGACACATCACTGCTGCTGTGAACTACAAATGAGTGGGGTTTTTTGAACACCAAACAATGTGAATCAGTGCTGTGAAAAACAAGGTTAATGGGAGATTCTCATGAGACAAATGTCAGGTTTAAATATGAAAGGGAATGTGAAAAAAACCTAAAACCACCAAAACAGCTCTTTCCAGATGATGGATATGCTTTTTAATTTTTTTTTTTTGCTATTTTTGTATCAAAAAGTAAATGTAAATTTTTCAGTCAGTGATGTGCAACCCACTCCTAAAGGATGGCTTTTAATACCTTTTATTTTTTATTCATTTTTAATTCTGTATTTAAATTTCATTTATTCGGTGAAACAATAAAAATACAGTAAAATCTCGTGGCTCCATTTTCGTTAGTGCTTGAGAACAACAAGTTAAATGGCACCACATCTGTGAATGCAGCAGGATTTGCCTCGTGCCTGAAGAGGGATGTATGTACCTGGGGTCTGAGTGAGCTGGGCAAGTTTTGTGTTAGAGCTTCAGGAGAAGTTCCTGTGTGGCTGATCCTGTGGGATTGCTGCAGAAGGATGGTCCAGGAAGAGGAAGAGGAGGTTGGTGTGGGGTATAAAAAGCCCAGAGGAAGGTGGATGGGAGCTGAAGGTGAGCACCAACAATTAGTGACTTCTGAAGGAAGAGGAGCAGTTGTTCAGGATTTAACCTTGAGGAAATGTGTCCATATCCCATGAGAAATCCCCTTTCCACCCCCTCAGTCCTGCTCAGCTGAGCTGTGCTCAGGGACTTGGGTGCTGGACCAGCCACACCGGCCGAGAATAACAGGAATCCATCCTGGATCTCCGGTTAAATCACGACTAATAGTGTTCAATAGTGGTGAAATGTGACACACATCCACCATGAACTGTTTAAAGACACTGCAGCAGCCTGTCCAGCAGTGCTGGTGGAAAAGCAGGGCTTGCTCTCCTATTCAGACACAAAAAGAAAGGGGGAGGAGGATCCAAGCGGCTTCAAAAAGCTTCCAGAGCAATTATCTGAGGAAAACACCAGTTTATCAAACTCATTCCACCCATTCATCTTCAGTAGTATCAAAGTGCTAATCTCTCCCATCCCCAAGGGCTTTTGTGATTGATCATTACACAGCTCTCCCCTGCTCACAACCGAAGCTCAGATTTTATTCTGAATGCAACTGTATGTTGTGCTGAGATAAGGGACAGAGCATAAAAGAATCTTGCAAATGCTGGTTAAACGTAGCTGTGGGTGAAGTGGAACTGAAATATCAAAATAATAATAATTTTTAAAAAGTAGTTTGCCTTAGGAAAAAGTATTTGCAAAAATATAGAGTCTTCACAGAAACAAGTGAAGCTTCAGCTCTTGGAGGGAAATGCCACAAGTAAATGCATTTCCTGGAGCAAAGTAAGTGACAGCAACTATTGTTGTAAATAAAATACAACTGCATTTGTTTAAATCTAGACAAATAACATTGTAGTTTTGCATGCTGAATGGATGGAACCTTAAAGTTCTCTCCAAATCCTGTTTGCACATAAGGGCTGCGTGTCTTCACCTTGTTGGGGTGAAATAGAGGCTGAAGTTCAATGTTTTACATCACTGGGAAAGAAAATATGCAGCTGCACTGACCTACCAGCTGGGAAAAGGCCTGGGTAGTCTCTAGACCCTCCAATCTCAGGTTTGTATGGGGTTTCTTGTTTGTGGTGGCAGACACCCTTTGCCAGAGCAGCTTTGTGTTGGTTGTTCTTCCCCAGGACAGAGAGGAATGGTGACCTCCCCTGCCAAAGTCCTTCCCCCCAGCACCTGGACCTGGCTGGATCCGCTGAGCTCAAGGGGTTGGAGCCAAACCCTCCACACTAAGCTCTGTTCTCTAGCTCTGGCCAGGGGCTGACCCGAAGAATGGGAGTGCAGGAAGGTATTCCCTTTCTCCTTAGTCCTTGGAAGGGAATTGGAAGTGGTGATGTTTTCATTTCTGTGACTATCTTGCACTTTTCTAGCTGGTGAAGTTGCAGGGGTAATTACCTAGGGGATAAAGCAGGAAAGGAGGAAGAAACCCAACAGAAATGGAGGGTGTGGGTGTACCTCTGTGGGCTGTGTGTCGTTTTGTTTGTTTTTTCAGGGTTTGGAAGAGACACAGATGCTGTGGGATCTGCTGCCCTCTTGTCACTCATTCCAAACCTTGCTCTTGGCAGGCTGTAGTAGAAACCTGCTTCAGAAATTCCCTATCCTGTGCAGGATAGGGGGATGAAAGGTTACTTCTCCCTTGATTTCAGCTTTTGCCAGCATGTCCTTTCTGTGCTGGAAGGGTGAGGTGAGCCCTCAGTGCTGAATATACTTCTTGTTTGTCTATGTGTGCAGGTGGAAGTTCCAAGCTGAGCACAGGCTGCTTGTGCCTTGTATTGAATCTTTTAAGCCTTACCCAGAGTTTCAAATCTCCCAAGGAGTGTGGTTATCCATAACCCACTGCTGTTACCTCCCACCTCAGCTTTCTGCATGTGCTCAGCCAGTGCAGGAGGAAAGAGCCACCCTTACCTGCCCTGATGACTCTGGTTAAGCCTTCTCTGGACACAAGCACAGCCACAAAGTGGAATAATTGCCTTTTACTTATAACAAGCTGGCAGAGCTGTCTCAGGGTTTCAAGAGAGACAATTAAAGATTTTACACTGTTTTCTTCAAAAGGAGAAATAGACCTGGGGGTTCCCTAATAACTCTCCTGATTCCGCACCTCCCTCTCAGAGCATGTTGTTGTGGGTTGCATTTATTATGAGCCACTCATTATCCCTAATTATTGAGCAGGGGGTAGGGCTCTCAGTAACAGGCAGAGTTGTGACTTGATGAACACTCAGCTGTCTCTATTTAAGATAAAATTACTGTAATTAGCCAATCGATCAACCCTACTTTCGCTTTGCCTGGCTGGGACAGAACAAATGGGCTAAATGAGACCTATTCAGCACAAAAGTAGAGGAAGGGGTTCACAGACCTCAGGATACACAGGCTCAGAGCTTTTTTTGTCACGCACTGCTTTTAATGGTAATGTCACATAATTGTCTCTTGTTAGGCAATTTTGTCTCAAATAAAAAGCACCCACGCTGCACTTTCTTCAGCTCAGCCCAGCAAGGCAGAGTCAGCAGGTGAGCAGCCAGGGGGGTTGTTTGGTTTAAAACCTCCCCCTCGAGCAGGGCTGGGTTGGATTCCCTGGGTGCTGTGCTCACTTGTGACTCTTACCAGGTTGTTTGCAGAATTTATGTCTTTGAGAGTAAGATTGGTTCCTTAGGTAGTCTTTCACTGAGCAGATGTCACCTTCTCCAACTCCCCAGTTGCTGCTCTTTGGTGTCTGAGGGTATCTGTGCTTTTAGCTCCAGGAATCCTCCCAGCTCACCGATGTGGGAAACACTTGTCCCCAGCTCTTCTTCTAGAGCCATGTGCTAAGAAGCATTTGGTGACAGGAATTTGTCCCTCTAGAAGCTTTTGTGGTGTGTCTGTGCACTCTGGTAAGCTGACACGGCATGTGTTGTCACCCATCCTCCCTGCCTGGCCACGCCAGGACTGTGTCACATCCACACATGTATTGAGGGTGATCCCACTAAGGAGATGAGATGCTGGAGGGCCAGCAAGTGCTCTGTTTCATTGTGTTCTGCCCTCCTGGAAAGTGTGCTGGTAAAGGGTAGATCTGCTACATCTGGAGAAGCGTCTGAAGCACAATATGGGGAGCAGCTGAGGGAGCTGGAGGTGTTCAGCCTGGAGAAAAAGAGGTTTCGGGGGACCTTATCCCTCTTTACAACTACTGGATAAGGCATAGCCAGATGGGGGTTGGTCTATTCTCCCAGGTAATAAGTGACAAAATAAGAGGAAATGGCTTCAAGTTGTGTCAGAGGAAGTTTAAATTAGACAGTAGGAAAAATTTCTTCCCTGAAAGAGTGGAACAGGCTGCCTGGGAAAGTGGTGGAATCGCCATGCCTGGAAGTGCTGATGAGATGTGTGGAGGCAGCTGTTGGGGAAGATGAAACAGGAAAGCCTTATAAATATGAATGTCTGGCAAAAGATTTTGAGAATATGGAAACTCTAAGCTAGATTGAAATGAAAGCAAGCTTTGAGATACCAAGCCTTAGTTACTGAACTGGAAAGCAATGGTATGGCCGGCTGAAGGCACTCCCCTTTTGATCAGACAACACCCTCTGCTTGCAGACAAGTCCAAGGCTCAGAGCAGACCCTGCCAGCTTGGCAGAAGGGGTCCAAAAGAGTGGTTGTTTTGGTTTAAAACGTAACACAATATGGTGATGTAAGGATTCTTATAGGCTGTATGCAAATGCTATAGGCTTTGTATCTTGTACTAGATTGGTTAGTGAGAATTAGAATATTCAGCACAGAAGAAGATTTATTGTACTGTAACAGGAACTTCGCTCTCTTCCTCTCTTTCCCTCTCTTTGGGGGCTCTCTCCCTCTCTGGGGAACTTTGCTCTCTTTGGGGCCTGCTCCGAGCTGCAGCTGGCAGCTCCCAGCAGGGCCCCTGCACCCACACCCTTTGCAACAAACCACTAAATTCTAAGACCTGGCTTCAGAGATCTCTCCTCTCCATCTGTCCCGACCGTCCTATCCACCGTCTCTCCTACAGGTAGCACTGCAGAATGGGCCTGTGTCAGCCTCCTGTCTTCCAGAAGGATGAAGCTGCTGCTCCTGCCAGCAGTGGCTGTTCTTGCTCCGCCAACTCGCCGAGGTTTGCCTATACGTGCTGTGTGAGACCATCACAGTCACATTTATTTCAACAGATTGTTAAAAAAATAAGCTGTCAGTGCTCCAAGGAACTGAACTGCTTAACCTGGAGAGTTCTCCATTCTGGCCCTTTTTGTATCAGCCAGAGGAAGTTCATCCTCGCTGTTCCCACACCTGCAGGCAGCAGTGAGGTGTGATAAGGGAATCAGGGCAGATGGATAAACGGGAACCAGGGAAGGTCTGATGCTGATGGCTCAGCATTTCAGAGGGCCTGGTCATCTCTGCCTGGTCCTGTGGCAGTTGTGGCTGCTCTCCGTTTTGGGGGCTGGTCTGCTCTTCCCCGGCGCTATCCATGGCTCTCCATCGGGCGCCTCCATCCCACTCGGGAGCACCCCTGGCTGGAAGGGACGGCGAGTCGCTACTGTGACTGTCACATACGAGCAGGGAAAACCCGCGTTGAGCCGTCAAAGGCAGAGCCAAGAGCATCTGAAAGCTTCATTAGCGGGGCTTTGTTCTGGCGGCGCAGTCAGGCGGGGAGATAACGCCGGGGGCTTTATCAGCCATGGGCAGGAGGCGGTTGCGTAGCAACCCCGATTGGGGGACCGGGCCGCCGCTCCGCCGGAAAAAGAAATACTCGTTTTCTTCAATTTAGAGGCATTTCAGACAGGAATCCGTCGCTGATGGAGGATTCGCACAGGTTTAACATCTCTTAAGGAGATGGCAGCTGGTGTTGGCTTTGTTTTAGCGTCATGTGGGTGCACACTCACAAGGTGAATGAACCTAAGACAATCCGGGTTTTGTTTGGATTTTCACATGCTGGTTTCCATCCCTTTGTCCTGCTGAGGCTTGAAATGGCATGAGGGCTGGAAATTTCATTGCTTCTTCCAGGCCTGTTGTAAAGGCATCACCAGGGAACCCTTCTTGGTACCACATTGGATACTACAGGTGAGGAGGGTGATCATGGTTCCTCTTCCCTCTGAGCCCTGATCAGAGACTGAAGTGCAGAAAGGACGGGGTTCTGCTGCTGCACCTCCTTGCCAGGCTGGAGAATTGGCCAGACTTCAGAGAAACTACAAACCTGCAATACGTGTGAGGCTGTTAAGGAGCACTGGATGTAAGGATAGCAAAGAGATTCATCAATCTGCTTCTGTCTGGACTCTGATACGTTGAGATTGAGGCAAACAGAGGCTGCCCAGGCCTGTTTTGAAGGGCAGCATGATTGTATTGTTCAAGTAAGAAACAAATCCCAGCTCTGAGTGGGATTGCCAGATGTGCAGGTAGGCCAGGGCATCCTGTGGTCTCCCTGTCCTGCTGCAGCTCTGGCTGTTTCACACAGAAGGGGCTCAAAGAGCTTTTTTAAACTTCAGCTTTGGGGTGTGTTGTGCAGTAAGAGCAGTGGAGTTGAGTCAGTCTGCCCTGAAAGAGAAACTGGGATGCCCAGACATCATGAGGGTGTTCCTAATGGGTTTGTCTAGATTTTGGTAGAGGGATTCACATGCTCCATGTGCCAGCTATCTGGACGATGTACCTGGCTTTCCAAAAACCTCTGTGGATTTGCACCCACCCTTGTACACTCCGGTGCCTAGAACAGACAGGGCATGCCTGAGTGCTCCCAGCTGGAAAGATTAATAGGGAATTAACAACTACAGGATGTTTATTGTGCTTCTGTGGCCCCATACAGTAATGTGGAAATCCCTGTTTTGTTCTTTGTTCACTGTTACTGGCAGTATTGCCAGGGTGAGCAGGTAACAGCAGCAGGCTGCTGGTACTGGCATTGGGATCTGTGATGGAGCAGAGATTAAATGAACATCCTGTGTGGCCTCACCTGCTGAGAATGTGGAGGCATTTTCTGTCACTGATTAGCTCGTGCATCAAGTGACAGCAAGTACAAAGAATATTATTTTTACATGGAAAACTCCTTTCTCTGCTCTGTCCTCTGACTTCAGCCTTTCAATATTGAACAATAATACATCTTCCCTTCTTATTAACAGTTCAGTTTGAAGACTGCTTCAGATTAACTTGGTTCTCATTGTATTAAGCACTTCAGGAAAAAAAAGCCACAGGAGCTCAGGATGTTTATGAAAAGCAATTTCCTCAATGCCAGGCAGTTTAATAACTCCACGGCCATGGCATTCAGGCCCTCATTTATTTTAAACTGCGTTTCCAAACTGTGACGGGTCAATAATAAATAAGGCAGGGTGGCAGATTTTGTGTGGAGGGGAGCTTAAAGGAAAAAGGCACATTCAGACAGGAGCAAGAGAATAGTGTGGCTCTTGGGTCTGACAAATTAAAGGCTCATTTGAAAAACAAATTCTTCTTATAATCAATATTTCCCCACCGAGCTCTTAAGAGCAAGTGAAATTTTTGAGCTATATATGGCAAAAGGGAGGAAACTCCGATCCTCTCTCATCCAGACTGTTTCCTTGTAACAGTAAAATTATTATTCTACATATTGGTGTGGATTTTCCCGTTAGTCAAGTCCCTGGTGGAAGGAGACACATAGCCTCAGGCAGGCTTTTGCACCTGAGACCTCCAATCTACTCAAGCAATAAATACAAACATCACAGAGTGTTTCAAATGACTTGTTAAAATATTGGAAATCAGTACCTTGTAGGAAACAAAGTGAGTTAATAGTATTTGTTGGAAACACCTTTTGCAAACCACGTGGGACACTGAGCAGGTCAAGTGCAATGTGTAGCAACATTCACCCATCTCCTGCTTCCCTCTGTGGATATTCAGGCAGAGGTTTCGGTGGGTTTAGGTTTCATTACCTCCCTTTGAAGCACGGAGCGTGCAGAAGAGCTGTGTGGAATTGCTCTGTGTTGTGTCCTGCTCTGCTTACATGAACGTTGGGATCTCCAGCTCAGGAAGGGTTTTTCTTCTGCATATCCCATGTTTGGGGCAGCAGATTCAAATTTTGAATAAGCTTCAAAAAGCTGGAATACTCAGATTGTTGTTAGTATACAGGGACTGGAAAATTGATTTCTGTTGGTCATGTTCCCTTTCAGATTACTCCTGATACAAAGATGCCCCTTTCTCTATGTGAAGCATGAGGTGCTGTGGACTTTTCCTGGATTATCAAAATATGGAGCTTGATTAAACTGTTACTAACTCAACAGACATATCTATTGGGTAACTTCTCTGAGTAATTGAGCAGGGAGGTTATCTCTGCCATTCCCACCCAGCTGGAAGTTGGGCTGTGGCTGGCCAGGGAGCTGAGCTGTTTCTGCTTTTATTTTATTGGTTAAACAGAATGTTTATAAATCAGGTGCTCAGCTTGAGTGTTTATTTAAAAGTCCTAACTTTTTCCTTAATGTTCCTGAGTGCTCACTTATTAGAAGCTCACACTGTGAGCCCCTAGGAATTCATGAGATGTTTTCTGTATCTGGGTACTTTAAATTAATCTCACAAGTGCAGGCTGCAGGGCCTGGGTAGATGAACTGCTTCTGAACAGGCTTCCCACACTAACCTTCCCCTTCTCCAGCTTGGCAGGAAGAGCTGCACCAAAATCTTGGGTCTTTTGTCTGTTGATGGACTTACCTGTGGAATTTCATATTTGAAACAGAGGTGTTTCAGTGGTGGTCAGGATGACACTGGAGCTGCAGGTGGTGCTGGCCCCAGAGGTTGTGTGAATAATGGCATGAGCTGGGGTGGGTTGAGCCTGGCTGGGTACCAGATGTTCCCTCAAGCTGCTCCATCACTCTCCTGCACCTGGACAAAGTAGAGAAGATATAGCAAAAGACTTTTGGGTCGAGATCAGGGCAGGAAGAGATCTCTCACCTTTACTGCTGCAAGAAAAAACAGACTTGACTTGGGGAAATTAGTTCAATTTATAACTATCAGAATCAGACTGGAGTAATGGAAAACACAAACAAATCCTAAAAACACCTTCCCTCTTTTTCCTGGGCCCAGCTTCATTCCCGACTTCTTTCCCTGCTCCCACAGTGGTACAGGGAACGGGGTTGTGGTCAGTCCATCATACACTGACCCTGCTGCTCCTTGCTTCTCAGGGAAGGACTCCTCACAGTCCTCCCCTGCTCCATCATGGGGTCC
>WAAG01079080.1:11126-23293 GCA_013390105.1 Tichodroma muraria
TGGTGCCAATTTCTGAAAACCCCTCTCAGCTCTCTGAACACCTTCTGTAACCAGTGGAAATCCAGGTCCCATCAGAAGAGGATTCAGAATCAAGACGTCAATTCAGCCCCTCATGGATGCTTCTAGCACAGACCACAGAAGACAAACAGGTAAAACCGCTGATACCTTCACTCATTTCTTTCAGATATAAAATCTGCTCATTACTACTCAGTGCAGAGTCTATCTCAAACAGTCTGCAAATACTGATCTCCAAAACAACAGTATAATGTAGAGATACTACATTTATTTTTATATTCCAATATCACATTAATTCACAGATTTTTATTTAAGTTAAATTTTCATCTGACAGCTTTCTCTGAAAAATTTCTTATTGAAAAAAGTAAAACCACTTCATCTACCAGAAAATGCTCTGTAAAAATGAGTACAAAAATCTACATCAATATTTTTCTAAAAAGGAAAATATGTCAAATATGTTATTTTCACTTTTGGGAGATATTAATCCCTCAATGGCAGCATATAGAAAAACAAACCCTGTGCATGGATTCTTTTCCTCCCTTCATTTTATCCTTACCTTCCACAGTTTGACCTTCTCTTCTGAGCATCTGGACAGCTCCTACGTACTTCTTAAGCTGAACTTTTAGCACCTCATTTTCTCTATTGATACAAAAAAAACAGACTAAATAAATATTACTGTTTTCTCAAAATAGATGAAAAGTCCTTCTCAATGAAAATAGATTCTCTGTTATAATGAGCTTTACCTAAGTTGTGTCACCATGATGCAAGGAAAAAAAAGTACATATTAAATAACATATCAACAGCAGAGTAGCAGGAAAAATACTTTTCCAAGACCACATAAACACATCAGTAAAACAGATTATCTCATATTCAAAAACGTTCCAATCATTGTTTAGTTTAGATTTTCTATACTATGGTATACTGATGGCAAACAAACTACACAGTCTATCTAAAGCAACAGTCAACCAAAACATAAGAATGGGATACTACACAAGGAAATTCAGAATGGTCAACGGAAAATGAGATCATTATTTTATTAGTTTGCATCTAATTGCAAGTAAATAATAATAATTCGGCTTTAAAAACAGGCTTTATCATTGTAAGAAAATGGCAGCACTTCAGCAGCAATATTTAAGGCAAAAGTTTCCACAAACCATTCCTAAAAGAAAACCATAAGACAAGAAATTTAGGTAATCCCTTGAGCTGTCGTATTTCAGTGCCTATGCCTGTCTCACTTCTCTTTGGAGTGTACAAGTATTCAAACCAGGTACTATCATGGCTCCACTTAACAGCATTAAGCACCTTAGCTTATATTTGGGGGGAAATAAAAAAGACTCCAACTGATTGATTTTAAACAAAGCTGACAAATTACATATCTGAAAATTCAATTATCTAAGCCCATTCAGTTAAGCGAGTACAACAGAAATGTTCATACTGAAGAAACATAACAAAAATGTGTTTCCAAACTGTGAATTCAAACAACTTTTATTCTTCTTTAAGAAAATATGGAGGTAGAAATATGCAAGTGCCACAAAAGCAGCACAACACACAGAGAACCCTACAAGCCTTTAGAGAGAGGAGGAAATTTGGGCTGGCCAAGGAAGGCCGTGCTCCATGCATGATGGAACCTGGACATGGAACACAGCACAGAAAGCTGTAAATAGATGACACACCAAAGAAAAATGGCATTTTATTAATGGGAATTTATTTAAGAATTAGAAATATTCAAAAAAACATGCAAGTATGTTTGATGGTCCGTATCATACTAGATATACACACACACATAAACCACACTTATTTTATATATACACACACAAACTGCTGCTGTGAGTAATGCTACACTGATCCTATAAGGAGCCTTGACTGGCACAATATTCCCATTCCTATGGATTTCAATTCAGCTTGCTGAACTTTGTTACCTCAATTTTATTCAGCATTTTAGTAGGAAGTTGATAAATAATTGAGAAGCTATTGATTGCTCGACAATTGAATTTTAAGAGTCCTTGATGATTTTATGCATTTGATGATATTTTTCATTTCTGAGACAACAAAGAACAAATCGGTTTTTCAGAGATAGATGCTGATATTCAGGTTAAGGGAAAAAACAAAAAACATGGTTTAATCCTATATATTATATTGAAACAAACCTAAATAATTAATTCATGAAAAAAATTCTGTGACAGCTAAACAAAAAGGTTTCTTACCAGAATTGTAAGAATGCCTGCATGAAAATAACTGTATACAGTTACAATATATTGAGTATTAAGGATTCTTATGAAATAATCATGTATCACCTCATTTCTACATATGAGAATAGACTCAGTGCCTTCTGTCAGTACTGTGACAGCATTTTAAAAAAACCATTTTTTACTACTTTGCCTTAAAATTGACTTAAAGTTGATACAGTACGGATGAAGTTGAGAAAGACTTTAATTCACTTAAGGTTTTTGACACAAGACTGAAATTCAAAGCAGGATACTATGTCCCAGTCACAATTTTCTAATATGCCTCTTTATCAGGTTATTACTTCTCATTCTTTGACATCTCCTTCTCATTACTACTACTTAGCTGGATTCCAGAGAGGGCCCATCCTGATGTATGAATTTATGTAGTTCTTTTAACCAGAGCATATTTAAAAAACAGTTAGTAAGCACTCATTGAAAAGTCTTTAATGATTTCAAGAGGTATTTTGTCAGATATATTCCTAACACATATTTCACAGGAAGATAAATTCCTCTCCAGGAGTTAAGGGCCAGATCTGCATTGTGAAGGATGTTAAATGCTTCTTTATGCAGGGCCTGCTGTACTTCTTCAGTGTATCCAAACTACAACACCTAACTCGAAGCAGAACGATTCACTTGTTACGAGCCCAGAGGTCAACACAATATTTTCAACATCTTTAAAGTGCTGCAAATAGTTCCAAATGTAGTGCTGAAGAATGAGCAACGAGACTGTAAGTACAATTTAAAGGGGAAATAGCCAGGAAAACAAAGGCAGAGCAGCACCACTAAAAGCACATCCTTCTCCAAAACCTCAATTATACCAAATTTCCCTTCCTGATCACTTCTTCCATTTAATAAGCTGAAAACCAGACAGTAATATGAGCTGATATAGAGGAAAATGACAATGATAGAGGATGACAATTTAGTATTCCTACAAATTACTCTTTTTTCTCAAATAGCACATGTCTAGTGAGCGTTGTTGATTAGGCTTTATACACACATATAGAAATGATCAATTATGTAATAAATGTAAGCAGTCAAATACCCTCAATTCCCTGCTTAATTTTAAATCAAAAATAATGACACTTTCTCACTATTTTATTATTCTAAAATTAGCATTTAAGGAAACCCTGTCTGAAAGAAAATCAAAACTTCAGTCAGAATGGTAATTTGTTTTTAGCAGCATAAAACAAGCTTGTGTTTAGAAAGCACATACTTGCCTGTTTTGCATCCAGTGAATGAACACAGAGCATACAGCTTTTGCTGCAGACAAAGAGGCCTTATGGGACTTATTTTCTTATACCTTAATAGAAAAAAAGAAAGAAACAAACCCAAACGAAACTCCACCATACATCTGCTTCTTGAAAATTATATAAAAATTCTCTAGGGCTTCTGTAAAATGAGCATGGTAAGAAAAGAATTTGAAAAAGAGTAATTTCTCATGTATCTCAAGTATAGTGGCCTGAACGCAATTAATTTTTGGCACAAGTATCAGATTCAAGCAAGTGCTTTCTGTGAAGCTTACTCCAGAAAAGTATCTCATTCCTAAATTCCGCATTGGGAAAAATGAAATAAAACAAAAATAAACAAACTGCAAGAATTCAGCAGATGTCTGTGTTTTGACAAAAAAGTTAAGGTTTTTAGGAAATACTATAAAGGTATCAAATATCCAAACAATAAAAGAACCTGCAGGAATTAAGAATGAATTGAAATAAACAATGTCCTGCAACAATATGTAGAATCTAAAGCAGAGGCTGAGCTAGAGGATTTCCAGAAATGCCTCCTAACCTGAATGATTCTACTACTGGAAGATGCAAGATCACAGTTGTCATCAAATACAATTAAATAAGGAAAATGAGAACTGTTACTCATGGAAGTGAAAGTTGAACTGTATACAGTATAATGAGATTACCTAATAAAACCAATCTCCAGAAAAAACTGTAATGAGGAATAACGTGCTGAACTTAACTGCTTGGCATGGGCTGGGGCTGCAGCTGAAGCAGGGGCATCACTGAAACCTTTCCCCTGGCTGGGGGCGCACTCAGAGATGGAGGCTGGGTGGTTTTCACTTTGTTTAGTTCTTCCCCTTCCTCCTCCTCATGCTACAGCTGCTTCTCCTCCTTCTGCCCTCGCTGATGCCCTGCTGCCAAATATTCCTCCTCGTCCACTTCTTCCTCCTGCTCCCTCTAGGAAGCTCCTTTGTCCCTTCCTAAATTGGCTGACTTCCACTTCCGGTACTTTTCCTCATGTATAGGAGCTACTGATGACTTGTGACATGTCACCAACTAACTAAGCAAGAAGAAAAAGTCATTTAATATAGGAATATTCAAACTAGTTTTCACAAGCAGGAACAAGAGATATTTTTTCCTCTCTCTAAGAAACTGCTTAAGGGAAGTGATGGAATCATTTCAAGATGTACCACACATCACTTCACCCATCACTGAGGGGCCATGGCTGTGAAAGAAGCGTTGTAAAACAGAATAACAGAAAATGCCAAATCCAAAAGCCATGCGGTTTAAGTAATACAGACAGTAGACAGAGGAGGCATATTAGGTTACAGAATCTACAGTAAACAGGAGGTATGTAGAAGTGTAAGATAAAGCCAAATTCTCATCCCTCATTTCCCCACACAGTGCATTTTCACACTTTCTTCTTCTCTATATGCTTTTCTTGCTACAAAGCCTATCCTTTGTAATATGCTTTCCTCCAACATTGCTGAATATAGTCTAAGAATATGCAATCTGAGATTATCCAATTTCACAGTCAACTTCAATAAACTCCTTTGCCTTGCAAAGAGATGTAATAGTATTCCACACAGGAAAAAAGAATCTCAATTAAAAAACTTTAGTATTGCCGAGAAGCCACTGGCACAATATGCCCATGCAATTTGAGAAATGTTCATTGACAAAGCAAAAAAAAACAAACAAACAAACAAAAAAACCCACAAAAAACCAACAAAAAAAAACCAACACCAAAACAAACAAACAAACAAAAAGCATCTGACAACATTATACTAGAGGGACTACTGGACTACTGAGTGTATTCTATTAGAAGACTAGCAAATAGGTTGAACCTGAGCCTGCTCCTTTTGGAACAGTATAGCAACTGTTATAAAACAGCTATTCCAGTATTTCACATGGAACAATGAGACTATCACTACTTGAAACTACGCTGACCTAAGACTTCTTCCATTTTTCAAAGAGAAACTGGGAAACTTGGGAAAATGTCTCTCAGTAAACTAGCATTTTGTCTGGAAGGCCAGAGACTCATGGGAGAGTCCAGGAGAACAGCTGAATAATTGCAGATTTCCAGAAGCCATCATTTCAGCACTGACTGATGTGTCACTGAAATTTGTGTTCTCAAAGCCTTCAGGAAGCTATTTATGTCAAATATGTCAAAAGAGCTTTGGGGACACACATAAATATCAGCTCTCATAATCTGAAAAATATTCATTCATCAAATCACAACAGTCAGATTGTTACCGAATGATTTCCCTTGCCTTAAAATATTCTGAACATTACAACAGAGGAAAATTTCCTACTCTGGTCATGTGATCAATTGTTTTCAAGGGAAAATGTGAAATTTCACTACTACAAAGTATCTGAAACTTAAGTTTCCTCTTACTCACCTAGTACATTATGCAGCACTCACAAAGCAATTCCAAACTTTTTATTACTTCAAATTCTTTAGATTATTCAGCTTGCTCAAATTCTTGGTTTAAAACACTATTTATTTAAAAAATTTACTACTCTTATTATTGCAGCAGCATCACCTACAGCATACAATGTGAACCAACAAAAAATTTAGAAGAAAATCCTATATTTCAAAGGAACTACACGCAGTTTCTTATGTTAGGACGTTAGAAAATGAGTTGCAATGAATCATTAAAGAAATGCCTCCAAAGTACGAAGCAACTGGTGACATATGAATTTATCATGCCTCAGCAGCTCCCAACACTGTTTTTATCACATGACAAGGCAAACTGATTTTCATAAGAGCAATCAACACACCCATATAGCAATAAGAGGAATTACATAGCCTTGTTTAAAAATACCTCATTAGTCTAAGTGAGCATCTCTTCAGGTCTGGTTATAAAAGCTCCTTCTCTATTCTCTAACGAGGTATGTGCATGACAAATATCTGATTCACCCATATGTCACTGCAAATTCTAAAATTGTGGGGGAAGTGAGTCAAAGAAATATGAATATACAACTCCTATAACCTGAAACATGAATATTAAATGATGAAGTATTTGCATTGTCTCTATTGCCTTACAGCATATGAATGTCAAACACACTTATTCATATATCTCTCCCTCCCTCAAAGCAAGCAGTTTGGTTTGAAGTGTCATCAAAAGCGGAATTAGCAGTGTCCTAAATACCTTTATTTTTAAGAAAGCTTTATATTTATCATTTTCAAATAGGCAATAAAAAGCTTAAAGGAATCTCAGCTGTGGTACTTCGTGATTGACACTGAACACACTCTGCCTGTGCATGCAGAAAACAAACACCTCTCTCTGAGTAAGGCAGACTATTTCACTCTTGGATTGTCTGTTGTTTACTAAACACGTGAATCACCCCCAAGATCTTACAGATCATGGTTACTCTAGAGCTTATTTTGAATTGTAAGAAGCAAATCACGCTATTACAGGAACATTTACCCTCAAAAGTCTTTCTTAAGCTGAATCCCATTTAGACAAGGAGAGGTTTAAAATTCTTTCCATTTCACTGTAGCACAAAGTCAAGCTGGAGGCAATTCAATACTGGGGCCAGTGCTGTTTAACACCTTAACATCACCTGGATGCTGGTGAGCACACCCTCAGCAAGGTCACAGACAGCACAAAACTGAGGAGAAGAGACACTGTGTGGTTGTGCTGCCATCCAGGAGGACAGGGACAGGCTGGAGAACTGGACTCAAAAAATGGCTGTGAACTTCAACAAGGGTAAATGCAGAGTCCTGCATTTGGGGAGCAATAGCTTGGGACACCTCGGCAACGCTGGAGGGCTGGAAAACAGCTCTGTGGAGGAGGATCTGGGAGCCCTGGGGGACAGGCAGCTGAGCATGAGCCTTCAACACCCCCTCCATGGCAAAGCAAGCCAAGAGCAGCCTGGACTCCACTAGGAACAGCATTGCCAACAAGTCACTGCCAACAGTGCTGCCCAAAGGAGCTGGGGAGTCTCCATCTGTGCACATATTCAAAACCTGACTGGAAATGGTCCTGAGAAACCTGTTCCAGCTGACCTTCTAGGAGGTGTGGGAAAAACAGCTGCACCACTTCAGAACTTTGCTTGTTGATAATGTTTAACAACAGCTATTGCTTACGATAGGATTTTTAGTCCTAAATCACTTCTGTTCTTCTGCAAACAAAGCCACTCGAAAATTATTTCCCTTGTACACAGACTCTGTTATTCCCTTGGTCCTCTGCAGTTACTTTTTGAGACATTTTCAGCACTTCTTACCGTGCCAAGGCTTGGACTTTTGTGGCATGTCGCTCTTCCTGTTCTGTCACCTTCCTTCTGCAGTTCTCCATCTCCTGCCTCAGTGCTGCAGAATGCTCCATCTCTGCATCAAGCAGATTTCGCAGGGATCTGCAAGAAGGAAGAGCCTCTTTTCAGAACACTGCACACACTACCAGGTAATTAGAGGATACTCTAAGAATCACAGAGGAGGTTGTCTGAATGATACCACTGATGTCATCCTAAAATTTCATTATTCAATCTAATAAATTCACCCGATCTGATTATACAAAGATATGAAAAGCTACAAGGAAAAAAGCAGTTGCAAATGCTTACTATTAATTTGTATTACTATCTTGTCAACAAGCCCAAATCACAACCTATTATGAGATCTACGGTACCAGCATGCAGAAAGAATTTGTTTTTTTAGAAAGACTTGCAAGCTGTTTTCAGTACTTCAGTGCAAGTCCATACATCTTGGGAATAGTCTATAAGCAATATATTTATAGCAAGACAGGCAGGGCTCT
The DNA here is from genome assembly GCA_013390105.1 of Tichodroma muraria. Lineage (NCBI taxonomy): Eukaryota > Metazoa > Chordata > Aves > Passeriformes > Sittidae > Tichodroma > Tichodroma muraria. The sequence goes on from WAAG01079080.1 coordinate 19,347, forward strand.
TGTCTCTGCCAAGTGCACTGCCACAGACCTCTGTGTAAAAACCCTTGATGAGATAGCAAAGGTCAGCATGATGCAGATTAGTAAAACCCAAAGCATCCTGGTCCTTCTGCCAAAAAAGCCCACAAAGCTAAATGAAGCAATAACTTGCAATTATGGGAGTAGGAAGAATAGGAGGAAGGAAAATAGGATCTGTTGGTAGGCTCAGCATTAAAAAACCCAAAATACCTATAGGAAGATATGAATTACCAAAATAGCCCTACTAAAGCATTGAATACATTTGTATTTTCATTCATCTGACTATGTGTTTCAATAAACTAAATAAATACAAAGTATTTTTATGGCATTTTAATATAAGCAATTGATCATTTCTACATTTACATCATCATTTTGCCCCAAGTGAACATAAAAACGGTCAGAAATGAAAGTCTATTTCAGCATTACATTTCAGCCATCTTACATCACTTCTTCACCAGAAGAAAAAAACAGAAATTTTCTGAATACTTGCATTAGGAGAAACTTTTGCTCATTTGGAAAGCTATCTTAAGAGAGCTTCAAAATCCTCTGGCTATAAGGTTTGGTTTTGAAAAAACTGTAGCTGCAAAGCTCCCAAGGTACAAAGAGATACCTGATTCAAACTAAAAGCAAAAAGTTGCCTTCAAAACGGTATTCTTCACTATCAACATCTAAATAGTGAATTATTAAGTTAACCTTTCACATAAAAAGTAATATTTTCATCAAAAAGGTTACATAAATACTATGTAAATAGGACATAAATATTATGTAGAAAGGACAGCTTGTATTAAAGAACAGATTTTTTTTAAAATTACAGTCCTTCTTGACTAAAAAAGCAAACTACCTATTCTGCTCTTCCAGTTCATCCTTTCTATTCATCATGGCCACGATAGCTTGACGAAGTTCATCTGAGAAGAAGGAACAAGAAGGATTAATGTCTGTGTACATTTTTGCTCATTTCAGATCTAGCAGTCATGTACACAGGCAGCACACTTAAGATGATGCCAACACCATTTGCTATTCAGCAAAGCACATAAAAATGCTCTTAATCGCATCGCTAATTTGAGCAATCTTTCAAAAGTGGAGTTATTTAACACCGCATCAGAAGTATTGATCAAATCAAATTAGTCTGCATCTGGCTTTAATACAAATGTTTACAAGTCTGCTGTGGTTGCAGCTGTTTTGTTTCCACCACAGATGTAGGGCAGAATGCACCTTTTCATGCCTATTAATGAGATACACTGTTACTTGTTCAGCTTCTCTAAATCCTGACACAGGAAATAACTGCTACAGGGAGATGGGAGTAGAGATAATGTCATTGCTTCCTCATGGCATCACTTCTCGAGTCCAGCCCCAAATATGAGGAGATTTCTGAACCCTGTCATTTCCTATAAAATACTTTCTATTTTTTACGAATACCTTAAAAATACTTTCAGTCATTAAATCAAGAATAAAAATTAAAAAAAAAAAAAAAAACAAAAAGAATTTTAGAATTTTCAAAGATTTCCTTTGGGTTAGGTTTAACATGATACCACAACAGCCAAATACCATACCAAAAAGTATCAGCTCAATATCATTACCAACTTCACATATGTTAATCAATAATTTTATGAGTGCTACAAGGACACAATTATATTAAACCACCCCTCCCAACATTTAAGTGAAATGTTTCTATATAATAAATCAGCCAACTCTGCTCTCCAAGTATTCAACGCAGATGCCAGTAAATTTTGTGTGCTTTTACATACTAACAGAACTGGTATTACTTGATTTCTTCAAGCAAGCAACGTTTTTCCCCCTTTACATTCAGTTTACAGAATTACCTCTATCTTTCTTAATATTTTCTATAGTTACAGAAGTTTTTGCCCATTTAACAAAAACCTAACATTGTCCTATGGGCCACATGGAGTCTGACAAACTGTAGTAGTGGATAAAATATAAAAGATTTTATAATGTCAACAAAATGTATCAGTCAGTGCTGCAGACATCATGATTCCAGTCTGGCCTTGGTAATCTGCAGATAAATTCCACCCTTGCAGGACTGCAGGGTTCAGCAAAGTTCTCATATCATTTGAAATCAGTCAACCCAAATTTCTTCATGCTAGATTTTTTTCCAAAACATTACTGCATGGAATGAAGAAAGTAGAAGGAAGAAATGAAGGCCAGGAAGAAAGTAGATGATCATTTTTCTGCCCATTCCATAATACCCATATTACACCTTAAGAGATAAATAACATTAGCAAGAAACGTTTCAGTAGGTCATTAGAGGGAGTTTGCACTTCATTAATTCAGCACAGAAGGAATAATTAGTTTCCTACAGTAACTTAGCATATTTTATGCAACCCTAAAAAAAAAATAAAATCTTGTAGAAAAACTGGAAGTGAAATAATGAAATTTCTGTGTATTAAATACTAGCACAAGGGACCACAATCCATCAGCCTATCTGTGAAATAAACAACTGCTCAGTAGATGAGGAAAATGGAATAATCCAGGAGGTGTTAGAGCACTATACAAATAAACAACATAAGCAAAAGGATCCACAGTAAGCTTTCTGTACAATACCACTCATAACAAAATAAAGATCTTGAACTATAATGCTGAATTCAGAATTCTCCTCAAGGACGCATCAAGTCGATGGCATTTTAAATATTTTAAGTGTGCCATTAAAATATGATAGTGCATGATCAACAACTAGTTGCTATTATGTCTCTAACTCTGAATAAATTAAAGCTGTTGCTGCTCAGACATGGCTCTGCACTTGCACGGAGTGCCCAATCTGCAGCAATTGCCTTTGTGTGTACTCAGTGCTTTAATGTGTACTGATTTATTAACATTTATACAGTTAAGCTATTATAAATAGTCTTCATTATTTCAATTTTACCAGCCTATTCAAATTGTAACCTTAGCTTGCATAATAACTTAATCTTCTTTTTCTTATTCCATCCAGAATCTTCTGCATGAGTTGAGACCTGAAATCCCATCTTTTCTCACTCCCCTCTCCCACACACACACAAGCAGAGCACAAAAGCAAGATTCTGCTAAAGACCATGGTTTGCACAAAAGAGGAAGAAAAAAAGCCTCTTGAAACAGAAGAATTTAAATTGCTTATTTATTTCCATTTGACTCATTTTTCTGAGAATCGTGGAATTGACAATTCTATAGAGACACAACAAAGCAGAAACTCCAAATTTCATTATCACATATAGGGCAAAAATCAATGCTTAATTTAGGACCACAAATGCAAACACATTTCACACTGAGTATTACTTGCAAATTTAGCTCAATTACAGGTACCAGTGGAGGTGTGGATGAAAGGATCAACACAAACCACAAGTCTGGGCTAAGAAACCAGAATTCCAAGAAGGCTGGAATTCCATCGTCTGGGCCATGCCTATCTGAGCAGCAAGACTGCTCCATAGCTATAGCTCTGCTGTTTCTTCTTGAAGTGGTGAGCATTAAGGAGTCATATTTTGCATAAATTACTCAAAACAAACACAAAGAACAAGAACTATACAGTTTATCATTAACACTTCTTTAACCTCTCTATCCATAGTAAATACAAAAGAGTAAAACATTACTATTAGTGTAATGAAATGAGTAGAAAATTTACCAACAAAAAAAATCAGAAACCTTAATTTCATTACCTTTTGAAGCAAGGAACTGAGTAGAACTAAAAGGAAACCATCCTATTTAATTCAAGTATAGTATTTAAAACTTCCCAGAATTGTAATTTCTTACTTTCACTTACGCTTCCTGAAAAATTTCAGCAGCATGTCAGAACAGTCAGCTGAATGCAAAGGAAATCCAGTATCATACAATGGAGCAAGTTCCCTTCAAACCTGCCAGAACATCCCCAGTTCATGAGCTTTTGTCTGTTACGCTTGCCTCCAAGATGAGTGTATGATCATAACCTAATTTTTCCAGCAGACTTATAT
>WAAG01079086.1:0-18767 GCA_013390105.1 Tichodroma muraria
ATTAATTTGTTGATAATTGACTGCAATAACATTAACCCAAGCACTTTGCTTCACTCTAATGTATGTATAACAAACAGTTCAATAGGAATTCACTGTGACACAGCATTAATTAAAATCTGCCTGTTTCAGATTCAGGAGTTACAGGTTTCCAAAAGCCCCTGCGACAGTGATTCTTTGGAGGAAATGTCAAATCTTTCTTATTTCAATGGTACTCATTATAATAGCATTACAAAATACCATATGCCTCTACCATGGGTATAGTCTGTAATTCCAGTGCCACCAGCAGGGAATGATGTCACACCAAAAAGCTGAACATGGTGTGTCCAGAAAGGGAGCTCAGCACTTGTGACTCTCCATGGAGAGTCAGAAAGGCCTTGATGGGTTTATATCCAAACCACCTTGCATTGCTCTGTCAGGTGCTGAAGACATGCAGTGTCCCTTTTGGAAAGGAAATGAAAATGCCTCAAAATTTTCTTACCTTTCCTGCAAAAGTATAACAAGCGAGGAAGCAAGAAATTCAAAGAAGTAATCAGACATGTGAAAAAACTATGATTTATAATACCAATTTTATACCAGTTTCAAATCTGACACTGTAAAAACTGCCTCTTGTGAAGAGCCTAACTGAAGTTTAGAAAACACCCATAAATAAATGACTTTAAAATAAAATAAAGGAATAGAGGCCAAACCCATGTTCAGTAGCTCAGAGCAGGATTATAGTCTACAGGAAACTTCTGTACATTCAGTTCAAGGTGAAAAAATATTAGTTCTCACTGTTAAATTTTATGGCTTTGTTTTTGTTCTCTTAGGTCTGATAAAATTGACAGTCACATTCCCCCAAAATTTTATAAAGCAGAAGTTTCAGAATACAGGATGATAGGTCTAGACACACATGACTGTAAACACATAAAGGATTGCTAAAATACGCTTTGAAAAGCCCTGCTTAGTGCTACCTCTGCTTCAGAATTCAGAAGACAGCAAAATAAGCATAGAGGGATATTGCTTGCAGCTACCAACATCAAAAAATGTACTGGGAATCCAGAAAAAAATAGGTAGAGTTTCTTTATACTTTCAAATACAACATTCTGAATTGTTTATTTGCTGTACTACAGTGCACTTAAAAACTGGCATTTATATTCTAGACCAAGGATTGGTTTTAGTGATGTTTTTATGAATAACTGTGGCCATGTTGAAGACAACTCAGACACTGGTAACTGTAGAGACATCACACAATAAAACCACAGGTTCATGTTCATCTTAGTTCTACTTATGTGCAGCATGCAAAAGTGATTTTATTGAAATGGGACTAAAATGGTAGCTGTTATGTCACTGCTATGTTAAAGACAGGTTAATGACTTTACATAAAAATTCATGTGTTATTTCTATAGCACACATATAAAGAAATTTTAAGTTCAGAAAAGCACAACTGATATATGCTGGCTTTCATGTCCTTTTTTAAGGTAGGTTCAACATAAAAGACATTGCCTTTACAGTTATTACACAAAGATTAAGTGCTAGGGAAAGATGGGGGGAATTTATTTAGTTATTTATTTGCATCTCTAATCCCCCTCCTTTCACCAGCTTTTATCTGGCCTGAGTTAACTTTTATTTATCCCATCTTCACTCATCTGCTTTAGTTCTCCGTAATTCTCTGTAGCTTTTGGAAGAATGCATAAATAATAAGATATTAAAGACCACTCTTGGTCTGTTGTGACTTCTTCCTTTCATTTAAGCACATTCAGGGACTTTCAAGAAGACTCCTGCCCTGTGAGTAAGACTTTGGAGGACATGAACACTGAATTATTGAAATCTTGGAAATACACTATCACCCAGATCGAGAGTGAGAGTTATGACTCAGAACTATGCCATCTTTTATTTTGATTTAATCACAAAATCATAAAACAGAATATTAATATACTGTATACGTGCCATAAAATCATATTTCATTATAGCATGCACATGGAAAAGTATCATATTTCCTAAAAGCAAATCACCATAATGAAAATTATTCAACATGTTCCTATGAAAATTACTTTGAAATTCATTTATTATTCTGAAATGCTTTAATTTTGAAAATATTTATTCCTACCTAAGGAAGACAACCAGCTCTAAAAATAGCCCTAAGTGATACATTTGGGGACTGAATGCAACCTGATTTAGTCTGGACAAGCCAAAATCTGAATCTATATGCTCATCTGACCCTAGTATTAAAGTCAATGAGCTTTGCATGCTTTCAGAATCAATTTTCTAAAGTTAAGATAATTCTCTGTTGTCTAATTTTAATACATGTTCTAGCAGTTAATCTTCTGATATATTATGTGATTAGCTTGAACCATAAGACACTAACATGTTCATTGTACTTTTCAAAAAATTAATCCTGAGATAACTGGGAGAGTCTAGCAAAAAAGCCTCAGGAATCATGTTGAACAGATCACACAGACCTCATGCAGCCATCCCATACAAATATGATCGTCATTATAAAATATTTCCTCACTGCTTAAAAAAGAAGTTATGCTATCGCTACTTTGCTGGATCTTTGCCCTTTTATAATAACAATTTTCCTGCCATATTAATGACAAATACATCATAATTATCTCTCTTCACCTTCAGCTAGAGCAGCACAGAACAGTCCTTAATCTAATTGCATCTCATAGGAAATTCATAGGAAAACAGTCAATCATGGTAAAGACTTGTTTGACTACAAAACCAGTAATGATTCAAACAATTAAGACTATCACTGCCTCTGTAATTCACAGATTCAGGAAAGCAACACCACTGTAATATGAAACACTGAAATACTTTCTGGATATCAAGAGGAGTTTGTAACTTCTGATTTCCTTGGTTCTGTCGACTTTGCAAGTCTGGGCACCAGTTCCGTGGAAATCTCCATCTCAATAATGTCAGAAGATTGGTTTAGAGGTTATGGAACATCAATTTGTTCTGTTTCCCCTCCCCACCTGGCAGCCCACTTATATCCCTTAAAATGGTAGTACAATTAATCAGTAGGATGGTTTGTGAATGTAATGTAAAAAGAATCAAAAAAATCCAATTTCAGAACTGCCAAATTCATTTAGTACAAGCAATAGTTTTAACTTAAGCCCAGGGAACCCCAGTCCTGGTTTTCTTCAAAAATACTGAAGCACATATAAAACAAAACAAAATTACGCCTTCTTTACAGAGCATTGAGTGCTAAGCATTTCATAAGAACAGAATTTTCCGAAGTACAGCTGAGGGTAAAGCCAACCCCACTAATACTATCTGTGGTTTACCCAGCATACCCAAATCCAATCTGGTCCGGGTGCATTACGAACTCAGAGGCTGGAGCTTCAAATAGACCAACCTTAAAAAATATTAATACATTTTTAATTTGAAAGGCCACTTTCACATTCTTAGAGTCTCTTTGTTGGAAATCAGGAAGCCAGACCCCCTCTGAGCTCCTCAGCGGGAGAAAAGAATGTAGAATTTGAGTTAAAGCCTTTAGGGAAATTAAGATATATTAAACCACATAAGTAAGTAAGTTAAAAATTAAGCCTAAGTAATTAAGAATATATTTAGTGCTTTCCTAAGTGCCTGAATAGAAGCAGAAGTTTGAAGTTCTAAAGTTCCAGTTAAAAGTTCCTAAACTTTTTTTTTCTTAGGTTAAAAGCCCTAAGTTCCAGTTAAAAGTTCAATGCTTTCTATAGACATAAGTAAAACAGAGTAGAATATTGTTTTGCATTTTAAAGATAGAGCTAGGTACATAGAGAGAACGTGTACGTAGATAGATGAAGCGTGCAAATATATGTAAAGATGTGTAAGAACTGACACTGCCTTTCGCATTTGAAAGTATAGTTCTAATAGCTGTAGAGAGGATGTTTTAAAATTGTATTTTTAGCTGATTGGTCAGTTTAAGGTTAAAACCCTCAGCAGAGGCCTGCATTCATGAATTCACCTACCTATGTACTGCTGCTTGCTTTGTTTTACCTGCCCGCATTCTCACATGCACGCATCCACACAGAAGGAGGAAGAAGAAAAGAAGAAAGGAGGCCACAAGATCTCCCATCCCAGCCCGGGGCCCTGAGCCAGGGAGGCCTCGGGGAGCTCCAGCTGCCACCCGAGGCTCTGCCCGGAGAAGGACCCTTTAGCAGCTCGGACTGCGCCTTCGGGAGGATGCATTTAATTCATTTAATAAATAACTTTATAGCACCAATTCCTGCCTTCGCCTATATAAGTTCCCCGAGAAAAACTTAACATCTCATACCTACACAGATTTTTTTTACTTTCTTTCTCCAACACTGTTGCATCTGTTTGCTCTGCAAACATAAATATCACAGCTATGCTCTCTACCCACCCACAGATGGGAAAGCCCTAACAGCAGCTAAACAGCTATCCTGAAAATAAAAAGTAATATCAGCTACTCTTACTACCAATTTATAACTACCGTACGTATCCCTATGTATGCATTATTTTGCAGGACTAATTTACTCTGACAATATCTACACCAACATCAGCAAAATACTAAACAAGATTTGAACATTTGTTTCTACTTTTTTTTTTTTTTTTTTTTTTCCCAGAGGTGCAAGTGCTAAGGCAAAATTTAAGGGACAAAGACAAAAAAATAAGAAGAAAGAATATGACTTTTACAGTTGTTTTAACTCAAAATAGGTGCCAGAAGTGTAGCAAAAAATAACTTAAAATAGAACAGTATTTCTCTGTGCCTGAAAAGGGAGATTAATAGGGAATTGTTTAAATTTATTCTCCCTCCATTCATTAATATTCTATGAGACAATTATGATAGACTCAAAATAATTTATTTAAATTACAAAATAATTTTAGGAAATAAATTTGCACTGTAGAACATGCTAAAACTGTTTATTAACACCATGTATTATCCCTAAAAAGAGCAGCATCACTTAATTTGTTACAGAAGCCATATAACATTGTTTTTTTCTGCCCAAGTGGATGTGTAGCTCCTAAAGTAAAATTTCCTAAGTATAACACAATTTCACACATTTGTTTTCAGAAAACATGATCCTGAAGACAGCCAAATGTAAACAGATTTTTTTGTTTGGTTGTCCAGGTGTAAGTCAGCGAGAAGACCAATCTTTTGGGAAAATACAAATTTCTCTCTTCTACTTCCTTCATTTACTGAAACACCCAAACCTAAAAGGACTGGGAATAACCCAAACCAACTGTACACTATCACATTTTATGAAACAGTGGGAAGCAAGTGGCATGGGAATGCTGTGACTGCAAATTCTGGAAAGTATTCAAGATTCCCAGTAGCATCTGTGGCACAGTCTATTTTCTCAGCATTGCCTGCTGCAGAGCAGTAACTCCTGAAGGCCTGGAGGAAGGCACTACTGAGCCCAATGCTTTGAAAAACTTGCAAATGTTTTATCTTCATAAGTGTAAAAATCATCAACAACATTCCAGAAGAAATGATGTTTTATTTTCTAATAGCTCTGTTCTTGAGATCAGCTTGCTCAGTGTCAGCACTGTATTATAAATACTATCCCAGAAGTGCAACCTAGAATACATTCTAGAGACTGACAGCCAAACGCAAACACTGTGTTCTAGAGCTAAATACACAGAAAGTGATATGTATAAACATGTGCATATATAGCAAGTTCATAATACATATATCTCTGGCACACTAAATTTCTAAAGAATTTCAAAAGAAGTTTCTTATTTCATTGGTCCTTAGCATGGAGAATTATAACCTAACATAACAACATGCTTAATATATGATGTATTAACATGGTTTTCTAGGTGACATTCACAAATGCTTCATAAATAAAACCTGTTTAAAGTATCTAGCAACAACAACAAAAAAGGTAACATTTTACCTGTCTTGTAGAAGAAAATTAAGAAATCACAAGAATACTAAATCACCAAGAAATGCCCTGGAATTACATTTCTTGGCTCTTCTACTTCTCAGCTGTAAATCAGCATTCACAAGGCATCTTTCAGAATCATGATCAGAAATCTCAGATAAGAAGAGGAAAAAACCCAAATGCATTATGGTATCACTAGAGGTAATCTGTATTGTATCTCTGTGGCTCATCACTACTTTAAGGAAAAAAAAAAAAAGGGTTATAGATTATACCATCCATAAAATTAAGTATCAAAGGGATCATTACCATTACAGTAATTAAGAGCATTTGTGTTAATTTCTAAGATGCCTGTCTATCAATGGTTTAAAATATCTTCCATCATTTTATTTCCAGTGGATAAGACAGAAAACACATCAGAAATTTTAGGCCCAGTTCCTGCCTGTAATGTATGGTATAACATGGTTCCTGCCCACCTTGAATGGTATAACACCCCTGTAAATTAATGTAAGGGGAAAACAGAAAGACTGCAGAGCAATAAGTTTGGAGCAATCCAGGCTCAAAGCTAAACTGGGTTATTGCAAAGGGATGGAACAGAGATGTGAAAGATATCTTGGAAAAAAAGACCTAAGCAGAAGGAATGTTTTTAGCACATCAGGAAACAAAGAGCTGTACAGAAAATATACTGTACAGTCGATAGGGAGACCAAAATACAAAGCCAAGACCAAAACAAAACAATGGATGCTCTTACCAGGAAATGCAAAATTACAGATATCTTAGTAAGGCAGATAATAGTATCAGCATCCCTACTGTAACTTACGGAATTTTTTCCTACCTTCCCAGACACCTTATAATCACCCATGTATGTGGAATGTCCTGACCTCAAACTCAGCACCTAGAGCTGATGCACACAGGGGCAGGGTATCAATGAAATTTACTTTTCACTTCATTACCACAACACCTGAGATGTGAGAGGCTTCAATTCCAGCCAACTGTCTTGCCCAAGCCCCTCACAGAAATATAAATAGATGTTTAACTTTCAAAGGATCCAGACAGTGCTTTCTTTTCTGTGCTGTTTTTTGAAGTTTTGAGATCATCTGTTTTATGTAATGTAGCTGCAAAAATATTGCCTCTGAGTTAGCTCTGCAATAATTCACTCTTGATACAGCAATGATTGAGTAAACAGAAGCTTCTACCAGAGGCATTCTTTTCTATTATTTATTGTAGTATTTTTTCATAATTTAATGAGAAAAAATTTAAAAGCAATATTTTCATCCTTTCATGTTAAATTAATTTACAGTGCTATAAGCCATAATGAAAACAGAGAAATAATCAGCAAAACAGCATGCTAATAAGGATAGATTTCTACAAAGTTTTTTAACTAAACTCATAAAATAATTTTTTCTATTTCTGTCCAGTCCAGCTTGTCTCTATTTGTTCTCAAGTATTGAGACATGCAGTGAAAATTACATAAAAATGAAAAAGCAGAAACTACATAAGAACTTAGAAACTGAGAAAAATATATATTTTAAACTAGTCTGATTTATATTAGCATATATTCTAAATATCTGCCCCCATCTGATGTCGAAATGTCAACCTCCAGCCTTGTGTTGTAAAGATTTTAGAAATAAACCCATAAAAATACATAAAAAATTAGTAAAGCAGTCTCAAAATTGAAATAAAATTAATTAAATAATTTTAAAATACTTATATTTTCCTCTCCCTTTCCTCCCTCTCACTCAAACATCTGGGTGAAGAGTTTCTATCCTGAATCAGTCACAATAAGCATTGTCAATCTGTAAAATTCCTTCTGCTGCCAACAGGGTTTGCTTCTCCCGGGATTAGGCTTGGTGCGAGGAATTCGTGGCTGTGGAAGTGCGCCTGCAAGTTTGCTCCAAGGACCCCACGTGGCATTTCTGCTCCCGTGCCCTGGTCACAGAGCTGGATTAGAACTGCAAACGATGCTGGTTTCGCCTGAGCAGCGCGAGCCCCGCAGTGCCCGGCTGTGCGACTAACTGTGTGCTCAATATCCAACAGGAAACACAGGAGAACAAAACAACAAGATGCCACTTATAGCCCCCCTCGCAGAAATTTTTTGGCCGTATTTTTCAGGGGATGCTATCCCTCCATAGTATTGCATGTCTCACAAATCAAAGGTTAAAATAAAATGACTACATTTTTTTTTTTTTTTTAAGCAAATCCACAAGCTGGGATTTAAACACTGCTGCAACTCTTACTCATGAGGCATAGAATTACAATATCACAGTTAAGAAGAAAAAGAGATGATCCGTTCAGGCTAATGCACTGTTGTGACTGTAATAGGTGTAACATAAGTGAGAACAGGTTTATTTCGTAGCTTTGATCTCACAGCTTCCAGCAGGTTTCCAAGTTCTGGAAAGAAAGGATTTGCCACTTCATTTATAGATCAGGGAAATACACTTTGATATAACCAGTACAAAAAATAGCAGGACAACTGTAAGCTTTTCCCAGCAAAAGACCTTTGAAGTTCAACAATGAAATTAAGTGACTCAGTCTTCTGGGTTTTGTACTTAGTCTTCTAGGAAGTGTGTCTTGCTATTCTTTTTTGTTGAACTATGAAGTAGTTGTAAAAAAAAAAAAGTCATTAAAATTGCATCCAATTTAGGTAGGTTTAATATAGTAGACAATGTATGGTGTTTCTGGTGAGAATATAAATTATGTCTTTAATCTGCTAAATTATTAGTTGGTGCTCACATTTCCTTTATCAGCAAATTTTGCCTAAAAAATCTAATATCTGATTCAGATAACAGAAATTAATATTCTGGCATTAATAAAAAGAAGTTGCACAGTCTCTTTTTAAGGTTAAATAATTTATTTCACAACAAATTATCAGTGTAACCTAAGTTCTTTTTGACTGACACATTTTTTTCAATCAAGCTGCTATAAACTATGAAGGCTTCTAATGTGAAAAAAAAGAAAAACATAAAGTAAGAAAATAAAAATATTCATCTTCACGACTGATTAGTATGCGTGCTTCTTGGTGCCTATGGCCTGTTTTGGTTTTGCATTATCTTTTCAACTACACAGAGCGTACAGAGATGGAGATATTAATTCTAATTTGAGTCCAGACATTTTCACTCTCATACCAATGATTCTGATGACTCTTAGTCCATAATACTAATTCCAACCTAAATAACAAGATGTATAAGCAATGTATTATTTTCTCTACTATAATTGTTCATAAATACTGTGTCCTATTTTAGATACATTATCTGGTCAGTTGAAAGCTGCTAATTTACTGAGGCAAAAATAGCTAAATTTCTGATCTCTCCAGCCATTTCTACAAACTCTTCCACCTCTATTCCAATTCAGAAGAGTTATTCCACACAGAAGGGTAAATATGAAAAACTACTGTTATTTCAGGCACTTTGTCCTGGGTTTCAGTGCAAGATGTAGCCAGCAGTGTGTGTTCTGTCAGCATCTGTTGAAACCCGGGTGGGGGTGGGGGTGGGCTAATCCTCTGTCACTGGGCCAGCTGTTAAAAAAAANCAGGGGACTTCAGCCACCATTTAATGGGACTGCTACCAACACCCTGACCCACAGGGTGTCAGGTTGTATTCTGACTCTGTCAGTGGGTTTTGTTGTTTGTATTACTGCATTTTATTTTTTTAATTCTCCTAATACAGGACTGTTATTCCTATCCCCATATCTTTGCCTGAGAGCCCCCTAAATTTTCAAAATTATAATAATTTGGAGGGAGGGGGGTTTACATTCTCCATTCCGAGGGAGGCTCCTGCCTTTCCTTAGCAGACACCTGTTGCTCAAACTAAGACACACTTCAGCTCATTTTATATGGAAAAGAAACATAAAGGACAGAAAGTGCTAACACTTTCCCAGCTGGTGAGAATAGAGGCAAGACATGACAGAGCAACATCAGGCATAAACATTTCTCCAAGAGTCAGAGAAAAAAACAAACAAACAAACAAATATCCTGCCTTAACACTTATGAGACATTTGTGTGGGCAGGAGCGTCAGCAGAAGACACAGCTTAAAACCTGGAGTGATCTGGCAGAAGAAATTTTCTAGACATATTTTCACATATCTTCATAGTTACCTATGACTAAATTCACAGTCATCATTTTGGGGAAAAGTGATCTCAGCAGTCTGAGTTTACATCTTGTTTCTCTTCTATTCCTCATGGGGAATTGCATGATTTAGAAATATACAGTAAGACCTACATGGAACTGCAAACTCTTTAACCTAGAAAAGACCACCAAATGAAGTGAAAAAAAAACTACAAAACCCCCACCACATTTACACATGTGAGGGAGAACACACACACATTTTACACCAAGTTTAGGCAGGTAGTGCAATCACTGAGTTATTTAGCTACATCTCCTAGCCTCTCTCTAAGCCAGAAGAGAGGAATGTTTCTCCAAGAGGCAAACAGCCCCAGCTTAGCTGGACTAAACTGCCCTTTGGAAGAGCTTCTCTCTTATCCTCATCTGTGCAGAACTGGGAAGACAAGAAACTGCAACCAAGCTGAGCTTAGTGGCTAAACCTCCTGCAGCAAAATACATTCAGAAACAGCTCTTGGACATTTCACCACGGTGTGAGGAGGTACAAACACAGATGTTCTTGCGTTGCTAGGGAGGTGAAGAAAATGGGAAAACTGCATTTGGCCAGCTGCATAACTTTCTAGACTCTACCAGCTTTAAGGTTGACTCTACATCACTTGCAGTAAGAATTCTTGTATGAACAGGTGGCAGATGCACAACAAACTGGTTATATGGCCTCTAAATAATTTTAAGGCAGATAAAACACTGGAGAGAGGACAGTACTGCATTCCTATAATCTGGTTATTCAGTACATTAAACTGATTCCTGGATATAAACAGCAGAGCTTGTCTGCTTGCACCAGTTAACATCCTGCTAACTTCACCTAAAGAAATTCACATATCTGAAAAAAACCACATAGCTCACAAGGTGAACAGGTTATCTGGATAAACTTAAATCCACATGAGAATATATATGAAGGATAATAGAATATGTATATAAATACAATACATGTAAAAGAAGAACCTATATAATAGAATTTATGAGTTTATATCTGATTCCCAGTGTCATAGGCTCTAAATAATGTCCCTCAATCTCATGAGAAACAGCTCAATAGTGCTATATTAGGGTACTTGGTAGGTATCATAACATCAGATGACCTCCTCTCCATAAAAATATGAAATCAGATATGAAAACATAAAATCAGAGAATTGACAACACAACAATAGCAATTATAAACTCTAGAAAGAGTACTAAGTAGCTATATATTTTCATTGCATTATTAAACCTCTGAAAATGCAATTATTTAATAACAATTTCAAAGAAATTAAGCCCAACTCTAGTTACATTTACTGAGACTATACTGTAAGAGACAAAACTATAAGTAACTATAACTTAAGGCTGGATTTTCTGAATTCTCAAACAAAATGCACTTTAACCAAATGGAAAATCCTGAACACCGGTTTATAATCTCCTAACCATTTAATACAGCACAACAACAATATAGCCACAATGAGGGACAAATGTCCCCTTCCAGAAAGTTGCTAATGTTATCAGTGAAAACAGGTGATGAACCCACTGGAATATTGCAAAACAGGCTGACATAATAATTCTGTACTAATAGCCAAAAAAATAGTCTTCTGGTTCATATGTGGGATAAATGGCAGTTTATGCAGTGAGCATCGAACTCATGAAAAATGAAATCATCCACTCAAGAGAGAAAAACCTACAAAATGAAGTGGAATCCAATGAAAACAAATGATTCAAATGAAAAATGTGGCATGCAAGGATAAATGAACATGTGGAACTTTGTGTTGACAGAAGAGATTCAAATTCTTGTCAGCAGTTGAAAGAAAGTCTAAACTTCTGACAGAAAATGAAATGGGACACTTGGTACAGAAAAGTTATTTCTGCCAAACATTGTCAGTTTAGATAGTGGGAGTTGCTACAGTAAACAGCTGCTGCACAGTGCATATACAGAACAGCTAGTATTGTAAAAGAGTGTAAATTCACATGCAGAAAACCTGTGACATGGCAGCTATATACTCATGAAAAGGAAAGTTTGGAGGCATTTCTTAGAAGGCAACTATTTTTCTCAGTACTGTCTAAAAATCTTCCAAAAAGCCAGTATAACTTTTCTTTGAAAATGATTTGTACTTTTATTTTATTCCTTATTTGTATTCTTTGTAGGTCACTGACTTCTTACATTTTCAGGAAGATATCTGCCCTAAGCCAAAATTAATACTTTTCCTCAGTTACGCACCATACAATTTATCCCTTTTATATTAACATGTTAATAATCACAATACAATAATTCTTTCTCTTTACCTGCCTTGGGAAAACACACATTTGGTCTCCCAAATGAAAAATTATGTGCTCTTTAGCCACGTATATTGAACAGTCTGGTAGGAGGCATAATTGCATAAGACACAGATACCCTTTTAAACTCATCATCAGAATATATTAAAGGCTACCACCGGGTTTTTGTCTAGTTCTTACTGATTATTCACTTTTCAAATAAATGTCCTATAAGCAATACAAAGTGAATAGAAGAACTAAATGGCAAAATTAGACTAGTAAATAGTATGTAGATAGTATTAAGTAATAGTATTTAGACTAGTACTAGTAAATACTGATGGTCACGGGAAGATGGAATGGCAGAAGTCTTTAAAGTTCTGGTAACCACTCAGTTTAATGTCTGTCACTTCAAATTGATAGGCTACAGTGAAATAGGACATACACTTAGAAAGATTATGAGCAAGTCCATCCATCCCCAATCTTTGGATGTGGGAGAGCCTGCTTTAGAAAAGCCTACACAAAGAATGATGAGGCATCCTATAGAAATGATAAGGTTAGGAGAAAATGCAGGAATTGGAACTTGCTCAGAAAAATGGCAAACCATCTTATCCCTTCTATTCCATTTCTAGTTGTGATTTTTTCATGCTCTCTAGTATTTTACTCAACACAATAGAACCTCACACTTCATGGTACAAAAGCTTTTCCCATCTAATCTCTGTTTGAAAGCCTGTGTTTAAAGTTGGTAGGGTTTGAATTCTGATCTACAATGCCAATGAAAAATTAGGACCATCCCTCTGGTGTGCTCAACAAACTTTTACAGAGGAAATACATAAGTCAACCAAAAGAGAATATACTAGGTTATTTAGCACATTTGAAAACTGGGATTTTTCTTCTACCATGATCATGAGAATATATGCAAATGAGAAATTAAAAGAAGAAATTTATGTTCTTATTTGGAAACACTTACTCTATATGTGAGATTTTTGACAATTGAGAGCTGTTCATTTTCATGAGAATAAGTTTTAAGAATACTTACATCTGATTCAAGTACCAGAGTTCTATATGTCTTGATAAAATAAGGCTTTTACCTCCCAAAAGAAAATTAGTGCTGATAAGGGTTTTTTCTTCTAAGTTCAGAAACAGGGAGGGCAGAAGCAAAATACGCATTAATGCATCAACTCGTAGGCAAGCTGCAGCAGCAATACATTTCTGTTTTTATGATACTGACCATCCAGACTAAACAAACTGAAACAAAATGCTTGACAAAAAGTAGTGACTTCTACCTATCTGGTTTATTGCTGATTTCTGATCACTTCTCTTTGATATCCAGCTAAGAACAATCATATTATTGTCACCCCTGCTCAGAATCAGCACCTGAATCTCCTGTGGAAGTATTCAATATTTGGCACTTGCCATTAACAACAAAGGAACATTAATCCCCTTCCTTGTGATTGCCAATTACAATACTGAAAAATTGATGGCCATGTGTTTTCAAAGTAATATTTACCAGTATTTTAAAAAATCCACTCGGAGGAAAAAATTCATTCTGAGATGCTATCTGTCCCTTTCTCAGGTTGTAAGAGCACTTATTTTAAAACTCAAGATTTTGGAATTTCTCATCTATTACTCAGTGGAATAAGATGGCACTGACAGCTGCTATTCTATTTCAGGTACTGTGGAACAGATTGTATTTTAGAATTGGCAACAAGTTAGTACAAAAGGCAAAAATGGAGAATTAAAGTTTTTTTTAAAAAAACAGGTAGGGAAAGAAAATTATAAATTATTTTTAAAGTTTTCAGGGAACAATTACAAACAGAAGTGACTGAAAAAGTGTTTCAGAATGGAGAATGACAAAGTGTTTCAGAACAGAGAATGCAAGTACTTGAAAATTAATTATTATTTCTTAGTAAATTCAATTGAAATGAGCAAGAATATTACAGATACATTCTCTCTTCTATTTTAGTGAGATTCATCACCTAATCCATAGATCATCACAAAATGAACTGCGCTGGACAATTATATATAAATTATATTTGAAAAAAATTTGGAAACAATATTTTATCTCTCAAAGAACCTATCCTGATAAATAATTGAGAAATGTCAGGAATATGTATCTACCTCAGCTTTTTACTGCTGTACAAAACAGCTGCCTGGAAACAAAGGCAAAACAAAGGAGCACCTTTGAAGAATTGATAAGAATAGAAGAGACAAGAGTGCCTTGCCCGCTGTTCATGTCCCTTGTTTTAGATAAAAACATGACTGTGAGAAAATAAGGGTACTGCCCATACTGTATATTCTGAGGTATAACTTGAGGCACTGCATATTTTTCATATTACGAGCAGCAAAACTCCTGCCTCTAATGGAAAACTACTTAGGTTATAGGCTAAGTGAGCATGAAGGTGGCAACAAAAATAAATCTGCTATGTACTCCATGCCAAAGTATTAACTTTGCTTCATTTATCACATTCTGACATACTTTTAGTCAGGTCTATTCTACCAATAATTTGTCAGTCATCATAGATTATTTCAGAAACATTTTGCAAGCTGTGTATATAGTACGAAAACATTCTCCAGTTACCTAGGTGTCACATGCAGTATTCTTTGTCAGATTTCAGTGAAAAAAGTCTGTGATTATATTAATCTACAGGCTTAATATTAACTGATTGCATTCATAAAGTAACAGGATAAATCCACACTAGCTTCAAAATTGTATCTAATACCACATAAACTGCATAGAGTGTCACATACAATTATTGCTAAAAAGATAGACCAGAAAAGTACTTCATACAATCATAGAATTCTTAAGGTTGCAAAAAACCTCAAAAATAATCAACCATTAACCTAACACCACCAATTTCACCACTAAACCACGTTCTTAAGTGACATGGGATCCAGGGATTGTGATTCAATTACTTCCCTGGGAAGTCAGTGCTTGTTCCAACATTTGACAACTTTTACTATGAGAAAATTTTTCCTAATACCAAATCTAAACATGCTCAGGCACAACTTGAGGCCATTTCCTCTTAGGCAGAGACCAACTCCCATCTTGCTACAACCTCCTTTCAGCTGAAAGCCTGAGGCTCCTTTTCTCCAGGCTAAACATCCCCAGCTCCCTCAGCTGCGCCTCAAAACAGGACTGGTCCCAAAGCTGAGCCCTGGGGAACATCCCCAGTGTGTGTCCCCAGCTGGATGTGACTCCACTGCCCACCACTCCCTGGGCCTGGCCCCACAGCCAGTTTTTACCCAGCAAAGAGCACACCTATCTAAACCATGAGCAGCTGGTTTCTTGAGGAGAATGCTGTGGAAATTCTCTTCCACACAATCCAGGAACCACCTAGACTGCTTCTTCTCTTCTGCGTTTCTGCATTTTCAGAGGACATCTGGTAAGTTGAAGTTCCCCATGAGAAAAAGGATTAGTGACTATGAGACTTCACCCATTTGTTTATAGAATATTTCATCTTTCTCTTCATCCTGGTGGGAAGTCTATAACAGACTCCCACCAGAATATCTGCCTTGTTGGCCTTCCCCTGATTTTTAACCATCAACACTCAGCCCTGTTGTCAATAGCATCAAGCTCTAGACAATCAAAACTCTCCCATCCAGGGCTGTAAGACCACCTCTCCTTCCTTGCTTATCTCTTCAAAGGAATTTATAGCCATCCACTGCACACTCCAAGCATGTGAGCCACCCCACCATATCTCTGCAATGGCAACTGTGCCATGGTTTTCCAGCTGCCCGATGGGTTCCAGCTCCTCCTGTTGATTGTTCCTGCTGCGTGCACTGCTGCAGGTGGACTCTGGGGTATTGATCCCCCCACCCTTCTGCAGGGAGAACCCTTAATTCATGTATGACCATTCTCAAGTGCTTCCATGGTGTCTGACTCATCAATAACTCTTGTGTCTTTGCAGCTACATGGATCTCCAGCCCCTACCTCCACTGAGTTGTCAGACCAAAGGACCTCACTAGCACACCAACCCCCAAACATGCTATCCCCAGGCTTATCTCAAGTGAGCCTGGTTTTATATCTTTCTCCCTTCAAATCCAGTTTACTCTTCACTAAACCCTGATAACTCCCGTGCAGATCCTTTCCCCCTTTGGGACAGGTGTACCCCATCTGTCACCAGCAGGCCTGGTGTCATGTAAACAGACCCACGATTATAATTAACACAGCTGAGAGTTCGTATCGCTAGAAGTATGAAAGTAGAAAGTGAAATTAATTTTCATCTCCCTCATATGGTTACTTAACAAACCAGGTCTCAGGAGGACACATGATGTATTTCAACTAGAAAAAAAAAAGCAGCAGCACATAATTACACAACTCCTTGGAGTAACGGGTTTGTATCCTTGAAAATTCTCCAGAAAGTATTCTAACTGTGTGAATCACCTCAACTATTACATTGCTGTCAGTTCAGACAAATGATGCATGCAAATACATGCTTGCACAAACAAACAGGGTGTTTATAATGCAACATTCTAATATAATTACATCATTGGGTAATTGGAATGTGAAGTTATATAAGTCTCACCTTTCTCCTTCTGCTACTGAATGAACTGCTAACTACTAAGGAAAGATTAATCTTTATTAGTGACAATTGAGTTAACGGTTTATGAACATGAAAAGGAAAACAAATGCTTAAAACATGAGAATTTCCTGGACAAGCAATTGCTGCTACATAAAAAGTTTCTCTACAAAAAGTCATTATTTTCCTAATTGTTTAAAGAAATAAGATAAAGTCTGAGAGTGTAAAGCAGAAAACTGATGGATCACTAAAAGTGAGATAAACATCTGTAGTGACAAGGATACAAAGCTACTACTGAACTCAGAAACTTAGGGTTTTCATTATTTGAGTAGAAAATCATTTATCAAAATACTGGTTTACACCCAGTGGTTAAAAATATCGCATTAAAACAGAATTGTAACATTTCAATAGTCCTAGTGACTATTTTCCAATTCTATGGAACTGCATAAAGAGCAAGACAGAGACTACAGATCTAAATCCATTTGCTATATTTGACCATAACTTCTATGCATTCTAATAAACCCAGGCAAAGTTTCTTTCCAGAGACTCATAAGACACAGATCTTTAATCAGAAAGCACCATTTTATTTCATCTTCTAGGAACTGAATTCAGCCTGGTTGGTGAGAGGAAAAACAAAAGGATCCATGAGGGAAAAAGGAAAAACAAACAACTAAGTTGGAAAATTCTAATCCTGACTGAAAGCATTTAGGACTTTTTTTCTATGCTGGGGCAGGGCTTGCAGTTTTACTACACATACTGGATGATAACAAACCAAATTGAGGACATGGACCGTATTTGAATATGTCTGTTTTTATATGTGTACAATTTACATAATCAGTTTCTTGGAATACAGTCATTGCCTGATGTGTTATGCAGGGTGTAGTAGTTTGGCCGTGATTGGCCAATGTGTATTACTGACATTTGATAAAACCAATGAAAGCGTGGGTACGCCTTTTACGATACACCTTTTTTAAATGCAAACCCGGGAATCATCTCTCTCTTGGTTTCCGGCAGAGGCTCAGGTAAGAGCTCCTGCCGAACATTCTCTGCTCCCCCTCTTCCCACGTGGCCGTCGGGCCTGGGGGGGAGGGGGAAGCAAGTCAGGCTGACCGGGAAAAAAGGAAAAAAAGACCGCAGAGCCAAACTGTGAGCTTCGTTGCTGATATCTGGCTGATGGAATTCGAATTTTCCTCTCCTGCAAGCATGGTCGGTGAGAGAGTTTTCTCGGGGCTGTCTTGGAGCCGGGAAGGATCGCGCAGATCGGGCGGGGATGGCTTTTTCTGAGTGGAGTTCGCTCTGGACTAATTTAACCCTAATGAGACCGAGGGGTGGAAAGAAGAATCCACTAACTTTCTTTCTCTCTAACCATAAGAATCCAGCCAGAACTATAGCCAGGAATGGCTCTGCAGCCCCAGCACGGCTTGTTTTAGTAAATGTGACTGCTTTGGCATGGCTGCTGCTTTTCGTGAACCTCTTAAGTATTCAGATGAAACCAGAAAGCTTCTATCCTCTCCGGAGTGAAAGAAAGGACAGANACAATACAGAGTTTAAAAAAAGGCTTATCACTATTTATGTTTTATATGGCTGATTGTATGGATTAGTGAGCAATAACCCCTTTCCACAAAGAACATAAATACATACTTCTGAGACTTCTGTGACTTGGCAAAGCTCCTTTTTGTCTGAATCTTTTATATGCATAAACTGTGTGCAAACTACACATTTATGTCATGTTCTTGCTTTTCATCTTTATACATCAAAGTGAATTGTGAGAGGGAACTCCCAAAGGGTCTAAAGAATCAATGCAGCAATACCTGAGAAACAGAATGAAAAGCCATACTCTCTTTCCTGATCATTCAGCTGGCATCATAAAATTGTTCTACTGATAAAATTGTGCTCCATTACCCATTTTTAGAAAATAGATAGACAATATTTGTGCTGCTATCAGGAAACTACCCATTTGAACAAAAAGCTTTCACAAAAAAGACTTGATACAGAGCACTGGGTTATGACTATTGCAAATATTATCCATCATAATAAGTGAATTTATTTTACAGCTCAGAATTCTTCAAGTACTATATAAATTTAGTCTATTTTTTTTTTTTTTT
>WAAG01079088.1:0-19622 GCA_013390105.1 Tichodroma muraria
GTCACTACTAGGCAACAGAGGATATGACTTTGAAGATTTCACTTTTTCATACAATTCAGAGGGAAGTGGGGGGCAGACAGCTGAGTTTGTACCTCTTTCAAGGTCACTCCAGCTAACTGATGAGCAGGAGTAGTGTATTCCAACTTTGCATTTAACTCTGCACAGGGGAGGGATACATGGGCTTCGCATAGTCTTTCAGGGACAAACATTGAGAGGCATTATCAGCTCGTAGTTCTTTCCCCATAACAGCTGATCCCGGAGAGGCTTCCACAGAAGCAGCTCCTGCAGGCTGTACTTCAGGGAGGAGCATACTATCAAGCTGAACCCCAGCTTCCTGTTGTTCCCCATTAACTTCCATGCTTTGCTCTGACTCTCNACTGCTCTGGGAAAGCATTCACAGGACTTCTCAATCACAGAAAAACATCCTGTCTTCTTCCCACAGGTGTTCCTTGGTTTACTCTGTTTCCTCAGTTGCCATGCCAACAACCTTGTCTTCTTTTCTTCTTGTTAACTCCTCTGTCTGGCTCATAGACACACTGTGAGCCCCCCAAATAATTCCCCTTTTCTGTATTTCAGCCACAAACACAGCTGCCAAGGACTTCTGCAGGGCCCTCTGCAAAAATCCCAGCAGACAGGGGAAACACAAAACATTAATTACAACCACCAACAAAACTAACAGTTCAGTTCTTAACAATGCTTTCAACCATCTAGTAATGACCCAATCTGCAAAGAAACCATTCAACCATTCCCATCCTTTATCCACCCACAAGTGATCTAGAATATTCCTGTGAATTGACTCACTACGATCTGATGAAAAATAGGAGATAATTGTGAATCAGGTAAAGGACATAAAAAGTTTAACACAAACAGCTTTCTCTAATCTCACTTGGATTGTGATTGAAATTACTTCCCGGATTTGCCTTAGATTTTATTTTCTGCTCACCATTTTGTTTGCACTGTGCCTTTAAATGCCCTTATTGTCCACAATTAGAACATTTCAGTGGAGGTTTTAGGACTGCTGCAAAAGCAGCCGCTTTATGCCCTACTGTCCTGACTTTTGCACAAGCAGTGCAAATTAATTAGCATCTCAGCTAAAGAAGGATCCCCGGGCAAAACTTCAATAATTTTCCAGCAGTCCTCATTCGCATTACCTTTATCCAATTGTTTACATAAAATTTGCTGCAAATTTTCATCATTCACTTGTTTCTCAAGGGCTGCAGCAACCTTTTCCACAAATTGTAAGAAAAGGTTCCTTTATCCCTTGTCGTATAGCGGCGTATCTCTGTTTTGGAGCTGCCATTCCCATTGTTTTAATTAAAGCATTCATACCTATTTGTTGAGCCTGTGCCTAAACTAAAGGGTCCCACCTAACCTGCAAATGGGGTTGGTAAAAGGTCCAGTTCCCAGTAAGGCATTGACTCCTGCAGTGACGGGGTCCTGCTGTGGAGGTTGTGTATTCACTAAAGCTGTTCACTCAGCTAGCTGTCTCCAGGTGTTGTGGAACACACCATATTGCACCGGTTGAGACAGAATCGTGGCAAGATACATTGCATCATAAGGAGCAAGCACATCAGCATTAATAACGTGAATTAATTGCATTACTTCTGGAGAATTAATACCATGTTTGGCCACCTTTGCTTGTAGGTCCTGCACAACCTTCCAGGCAAAAACTTGGTGGCTATCATTTTGCCCTGTATTAGGGACTGCCTTAAAAACAGGAAAAGCCATAAGATTATTACCAGTAGCATTCATATCAATATTCTGCATGTCAGTCACTTTTGATGGGCCCATTTTCTCCAATAAATCCCAATCCCCTACTTCAGCTGCCTTTCTTTTAACATGTTCCCAAACCTGCAGAGGATGCTGAGCAATTACAGTCACTTGACAGGGAGGTAAAGTCCACGGGGCAGCAGGCTTAGGTCTGTTACGGGGTTTGCAAGGAGCAGATCCACACTCCGATCCAGAGGATCTTATCACTGGCAATTCCTCATCCTCACTGTCACTACTAGGCAACAGAGGATATGACTTTGAAGATTTCACTTTTTCATACAATTAAGAGGGAAGTGGGGGGCAGACAGCTGAGTTTGTACCTCTTTCAAGGTCACTCCAGCTAACTGATGAGCAGGAGTAGTGTATTCCAACTTTGCATTTAACTCTGCACAGGGGAGGGATACATGGGCTTCGCATAGTCTTTCAGGGACAAACATTGAGAGGCATTATCAGCTCGTAGTTCTTTCCCCATAACAGCTGATCCCGGAGAGGCTTCCACAGAAGCAGCTCCTGCAGGCTGTACTTCAGGGAGGAGCATACTATCAAGCTGAACCCCAGCTTCCTGTTGTTCCCCATTAACTTCCATGCTTTGCTCTGACTCTCCTTCCATCTCCTGCTCCATTCTCCATTCTTTCAACGCCTCATATAGCAACCTCCGAGTGGTAGCCAAATCTGCAGCCATTCTGTCCCTCCCTTGTTGCCATGTCCCACAGTCTTTTCCCACTCTCTTTCCATGCTCTAACACAAAAGGAAGTACTCGCATCAATCTCAAAATCTTGTGATTTTGCCCAAAGTAACATGCTGCAAAGAGCATAATCCGTAACCTTAATACCTTATCTTTTCAACGGAGCCTTCCATGTAGATAAGACAGCCTGTTCTTCACTTGGTAAATTATTTCCCATTTTTGTCCCCAGTGGCTCACCTGGATCAACACCTCTGGGTGTCAAAATTGCATCCCCCCCCCAATATGGAAGGTGACACAGCACTAGCAAACATATCCTGAAAGGCCAGATGGAAGCCCCTCCTGCATTCAAATCAGAGTTTATGTGAAAGTGTTCAGTGTATGTGCCAGAGAGAGCTATTCCTAGATTCCCTAAGAATGCGCCACAAGATTTTATAAGTAATCAATTCAAAAAGCTAGAAAACAGTAGAAAATTATTTATTTATACAGAGAAGATCACACCTCTTATAAATTATGAACTATGCATTTATATAGCAGGCCATATGTGCTCATGAATAAATCCTTTTCTGAGACTCAAGACTTTGGTAGCTATTCACTAAGTTAAATTTTACACATGTTAATGAGAAGAAGCCTAGGAAATGAAGATAGTTCCTTCCTAAGTAAAAGCCTTGCTTAAACCAGTGAAACCTCAGGATCTCATAATGGTTTTGCAAGGTCCGTTTGTATTTCTGGGACTGAAATCCTTAAGACAACTCGAGAACATCCCAAGAGAAGAAGAGCAGGACCCAGCTGTATGCACTGAGGAGAAAAAGCTGCTTCATGTGTTTAGGATGTTGCCACTTACCAAGAGCACTTAGGCTGAGGATCTTTTGTACTTGGCTGAATCAAACAGCTAGCATTGAAAACTGTAAACAATATTGTACTTGTTTTGCATTGTAATAACAATTAGCATTGTAAAATTAGCATTGAAATCTATATGATGATACAATTATGAGGAGAAAATTATTTCATTTCTATTTATTTTATATGGAGTTGACATGAAGAGTCAAAGTGAGAGCAATTTATAGGAGTTTTCATCTGTAAATTTTCACCTTTACAATCACAGTCTGTTTGTACTTCACTCCAAACACAGTATGTTTGCACTGCTGGAGAACCCCACAGTATCTGGGTTTTTTTTAACCTTTAAAGCTGCCTCAGCTGCATTATTGCTCCAACTTTGAGCCTATAACATAATTAAAGCAACTCTATTAACAGCATATCTCACATACATCTTTGTCACAACTGTGAATTGTGATATGCCTCTTCCTATGCTTTCCTACCTCCAAGCCAGCACCTTTTCATGACCTTTTACTCATCCTCAGCTTGTAGTTTCTCATGCAATTAAAGTGAGCCATGCTTATTTTTAGCACGTACAAATATTCTAGGAACTACAGAACTGTTTGTCATCTCTGTTGGTAGAACCCAATTGTTTTCATTTGTTGCTTGGTGGAAATTACCATGGAATTCAGTTATCTTTTTGTTGTTGGCAATGCTTACATTTCTTAGATAATTTCTCCTGTCCTGTGAGCTATTCCCACTGCTCTTTCCTGACGGGCATATCCCTAGCATGGCTTTGCACAGCTTTACGGGAACATCTCTTTTTAAAGAATATTTCTCATCATAATTTTTGTACTTCTATGTATTATTTAATGCAGCTGAAAGGATGCTGTCAGGTTTATATCCACATTTCAGTCCAAGATGGGATAACCTCACTTAGCTCACTCTCCTATATCCTCTGCACTATTTTGGGTGAGACACCTCACTGGAAAAAACAATAAAGCAGATAAATCACTGTAATATTAACACAGATTTTTACCCATTAGATATCTATCTTTCTGCATAGAATTTAGGTCTAAAAGGAATGTGGCTATAATATTTTCCATTAAATCATCATGCTGCTAAGTCTTTCTTGGCAAAGGTTGTGGTAAGGTGCAACAACTCAACTGCTTGCTTGATAGCCTATTCCAGGAATAATGTAGAGGGGAAAAAAAGTTCTACTCATTGCTTCAGTAACGAGATGTTGGGGGGGGGCAAGGTTTTAATCCCTTTTGCTTTGGCAGGCTGCAAACAGGACACCAGATGGGAGATATTTAATAAATAAACACTGCAAAGGCTCTGATCCACCTATAGCCAAGTCCTGACTCAGCCTCCTCTTACTGAAATCACTTGGAGCCTGGTCAAGTACAGATAAAGAGCTCATTTTAGTGTTGGATCCCAGCTGAGGATTGCTGCAGCCAAACCAGGTTAGGAACCTGCTGCGGCGAGCCATGGCAGTGCCAGAGGACAAGGCAGCTTTGCCTTGAACTCTCTTCAGTCACGTCAGCCTAGACCAATCCATTTCCTCTGCTTCCAGCTCTGGAAAATGTGGTAAAGCTGTTCCAGCACCTGGATGTCTCTGCTCTGCCACTGCTCTCTTGACATACTATTCTTTCCCTAAGGCTCTCTTTCCTTCCCAGAGTTAACTGGAACAGTCACGCGGGGATGGCTCCTCAACAAGGTGAAGCCTTTGGTGTCCAGGTACAGCTGCTCGATGTCAAACGTACACTGATACAAGATACAAGGGCTGATTATGAATCTCAAGTGGAGGCTCCAAAATCCATTTGACCCAGTCCAGTAGGACTGTCCGGCAAAGAGAAGGTTTAGTTGTGGGATCTGATCCTCCTCTGGATTCACAGCTCAGGAGATGCCCTGTCAGAGAAGACAGAATAGCACAAGCATTCAACTGGTGTCATCAACGTCATGGAATGCCTGGGCTTACCGAGTCCAATCATGTTAAATTAATAATTGATAGTTTTTATTACATTTGCAACAACCACTGCATAGAG
The DNA here is from genome assembly GCA_013390105.1 of Tichodroma muraria. Lineage (NCBI taxonomy): Eukaryota > Metazoa > Chordata > Aves > Passeriformes > Sittidae > Tichodroma > Tichodroma muraria. The sequence continues at coordinate 5,317 of WAAG01079088.1, forward strand.
ATTTTTGGCCACTGGTTCCTCATCAGTAAAACTCACATTTTGGAATCACTCGTGCAAGTGGCTGGGAGCAGTGTGAAAAGCACTCGAAGCAAGGGAGGAGCCCGGGCTGCAGATTGACTGCGGCAAATGCCTGAGGCCAGACAGCTGATAACAGACCCAAGAGCCGCAGCACTCTGAGGACAATCCAGGCACCTCCTGACCGGGGCTCCACATTGTCCTGGATAACCCCAGGGCACCACTCGGAAACAGAAGCAGCAAAATGACCAAATATGCCCCTTTAGTCGAATCTCCCATTTTAGAGGGACACCAGAACTCCATCAACGCTGTGCACATAAACATCTCCGCAGTTCTCACGGCACAGTGCCTCTGCCACTCCAGGTTTTGGAGGTTATCCTAAAATATTTGGGGGGCGTGTGGTGTCAGAGCCATCCTGCAGCAGAGGTCTTTGCAGTGCCACGCAAACCATCAAATGCTGCCGTGACTTTTAACACCGTAGCCAGTTTAACAGCCACAGCATCGGGCTCAGCGCTGAACTGCCCCTGTGACCAAAGGAAATGACACCGGGAAGTTGGACGCAGTGTACAAAAAGTATCCCAAGCAGCTGGCACCCAGCAGGTTATTCCATAGGCTGTTTAAAAAATAACAGAACAGCACACGGAGGTTTGCGTGTTCTTGCCTTGTGGCAGAATATGCTCCGGAGGATATTTTATTGCGACTTTCTCGGCACGCCTCAGCCTGTGCCGCACCGGTTATGTCGGCACGGCCTCGTGGTGACTTCATCTCACTTGTACCTCCCCATGGGACACCAACGTGCTGCTCCAGGCACCGAGCCCTAACGGGCTCCCCTCGTACCAAGTAAGTTGTGGCTCTTTATTCTACAGGACGTCCTGAATAACTGATTTCAATCTCTTCGGAGAAACAGAGAGATGATTGTGTAGCTGCAGTTCTTAGTTAGCAAAGGAAGTTCTTTTTGCCCGATTCTAGATGTGGATATCTGTGCAACAGTCATGAGCTAACTCATCACTCTCGTATTATTATGTACACTAAATAAGTAATTATTGGAAATCTCATTGCCTAACTATAACAAATCAAAGCGGACTAAGCATCTGGAATCAGTCAGTTTGACTGCTGCTCAACCAGACTTATTTTGCCCTAGAAAACTGTATATAGCTAATTTAGCATAGACACACTCTCAAGAAAAAGAATGACAATCAGCCAGCAATTGGAACAGTTCTCTACCCCAGCTCCAACCACTCCGAGGAAAACAATGCAACACGGCTTGAAAAATGTGATTTGTTGTTTTATTTGGTCTTAAAATGATTTGGCTCTTCATCCACCACTTCTAAGGACTGTGTGTTAGGAAAGATAGATTGTATTGCTGAAACAAGAGATCACCTTCAGCTGGGAAGGCACTGGAGCTCCTCCGAGCACAGCTATTCACAAATAGCTCTTGAGCCTTGGGATTTTGGGGGTACACACTGCACCTGACATAAAATTGCATTTTCCTTGTGTGCAAGACATGCAAAGACCTTGTACTTCCACCTGGTTTTCTGTCTCCTTTGATTTCTCTAGGAAGTACTGAGCCAAGAATAGATGTCACGCTCCTCACTTTTGTTCTCCAACTGGAAGACTATCCTTTGCCTAAGTATCAAAGAGAAACTTGCAAAACAAGAATTACAAGTTTTATGAAGATACAAGAAGCCAAATTAATTCTTGAGGCAAGTACACAAACTAAATACTGTTGAAAGATTCTCTTACTATCTGCTGGGGGAGAATTTCCTCCATTATAATGAAACATAGCTAAAAGTATCCTGTATTATAAGAACACTGGAACTGAATGTGAGGCAGTACACTTAGAGAGGATGATTAATTCATGTGTCACCAGCAGTAACACTTCTTGAGTAAAGCATTTTCACTCACTGTTGCACCCTGGTTCTACTTCAACTAAGGGAGAGTCAGCAGATGATTCGAAGTTATTTTAGATAAAGAGTTTTGATTTGCTCAGGGCAATTTATCAGCTGTATCAGTCACAAAAACTTTTTATGACAGTAAGTCTACAGGTGCCACCAAGACTAAGCTTGGAGTTTCCTGGGCTCATGGAAGCTCCAGAAGTACAACCAGCAAAACATAAGAAAAAGTTAGAAAAAGAGTTTTGCTGGTCTGAAATTCCTGAGTCCTATTACAATGACTCAAGAGAGAAGCCAGGTTTTATTACTTCAGAAAAAGTAAAAATTTGATGAAAAAAATGATGATATATGATTTTGTTTCTGCAGCCTTTGTGAGTGACATTGATCTGTTGTTTTTTTTTTTTCATACAGTAAAAAAACCTATGATTTATAAGCTCTGAGCACTTCCTTAGCTCCACGCGCTATTTTTCTTCCCTTTATCACCTGAGAACAGCAGTAATTGATTGAAACTAAACGTGGGTCTACTTGTAGTCTTGAACAGGATTGTAATGTATCCAGGGCAACCAAAGGCCATGAAAATTATGCTGGACAAGGACTATGACAGTAGAGATTTAAAAAGTAATTAATGAGAAGAAATGCTGTTACTGGGGAAAATGTCATTACAAGTTTAAAGTGCATTGGTGACGCTGATGTTTTACTGAGAGGCTCATCCCCTTCTCACTGGGATGACTTAAACTCGGGATGGGTTTAGTTCTGTAGAAAATACAGCACGTTATAAACCACACCACAGAGACACGCAAACACAGCACCCAAAACACAAATAAACCCAAGTGCATCTTAAATGAGCTGCACTTAAAAGGGAGGAAAAGACACACGTTGTTACTCATAGTCTAATTAAAGAAACTTAACAGTGCTACAATATTAGATTTACAGCTGAGGAAAGGTCATTCCAAAGTGTCTCCACGATCTGCGTCTCACACATCTCATTCCTGAGTCCGGGGGCTCGCTGGGGGTTTCTTGTACCTGAGGAGCAGGAAGGAAAAGACTTTTAAACTAAAGGATGACAACTAATTGTGGGTAACGCTGGTGCGTTGTACTTGCTGCACTATCCTCGCAGGAGAGCACTTTGGGGCAATAACTGGCCACTAATTAATTTACAAAGTTCCCAGGCAAAGGGGAGAAAATTTATGTAAAACATCCTCAGAACGCTGAACTAAGCGGTAACATTACTTCTGAGCTTCGCGTACGCACAAAGGCTGAGGGCAAATTCTGTTCAGCGACTCGAAAAACTTTTTTCCACCTCCATTCTCTCGGCTGCGGCGCGTGGAAGCCCCGCGCGGTTGTCGAGCGGAGCCCCCGGCGCTGAGGGAGCCCCGGGAGCCCTCACGGCCCCGCGTCCTCCATTTCCTGCGCAGCGGCGGCGCCCGCGCCCCGCCAAGATGGCGGCGGCGCCTGAGGGCCGGCTGAGGGCGGGTTGCGGACCCTGCCCGCTCCCCTCGGCCCCATCCCGACCCCCAAGGCCGTTCCAGCCCCGACCCGCACCGCTGGCGGCGCCGAGCGCGGCACGGATGCCTGGCGGTGTCCGGGCAGGGCGACGCGGGAAGCGGAACAGAGGCTGAGGGAGTCCCGGCTGGCGGAGGCTGCCGGGGGACGGGGCGGCGGCAAGTCCCGGGCAGATCTCGCTGGGGCGTGCGGGGTTTCCCCCCGAAGGCTTTGGGCTGCCCGGCTCGGCGCGGTTATCTGTGCGGAACAGAGAAGCGGGGCTGAGCGCGGCTTCTCAGTACAACATGGAGTCACCGCGCGGAGCGGACTAGGCCGGGCCGGGCTGCGACAGGCAGGGAGTGAGGCGGACAAGAGCTCCGACGCTCCCGCCAGCCGCTCGGGGTTGTGCGGTACCGCGCTGCCGGGGCTGCGGTGCGTCCGGGCTCCGCTGTGTGCGGCACGGGCAGTAGCAGGCGGTGAGTCACGGCGAAACAGCGCGAACCGAGCGCCGCCATGACCANCGGCGGGAGGTCCCGTGGGGCCCCGAGGCGGCAGCGAGGGCACTGCGCGGGAGGGTGATGGCGCTGGCGTACTCCGGCCTAGTGCGCGGGAAAGTACGGCCGTGCGGGCGCCGGCGCCATTCCCGGCCCTGTGGCGCGCTGAGGAGGCCGTGAAGGCCGCTAGAGCCGTGAGGGCCGCGGGCCTGGAGAGGGCGGCGGCGGGTGAGTCAGGTCTGGGTTCCGGGAGCGCCCAGGGAGCCTGCGCCGCTCAGGGGGGAGGGAGGCCGGGGCGCTGGGCCACGGGGGAGCCGCTCCGCTCGGCCCGGGCGCGGCCCGGAGGGGCCTCACTCTCGGTCTCTTGGCCGGGGGTGGTGGGCGCCGGGGCGGGGGTAATGCTGCACGTGGCCGCCTGGGCGTGGGGAGGGGGAGTCCGACCGGCCCGCCAGTGAGCCAGCGAGTTTGGGGTGAAGAACGTCCTGTGAGTCTGGGGACTGCGGAGAACGGAGTGGAATTAAATCCTTTCTTCATTAAATTATTATTTTTCTTTTTTTTTTTTTTTAATTTAATTTTGAGTCCCCGCTAAACTCCCGTCGGCGGGGCCGCGGCCCTCGCACCACGTGGTTCCCCACGTGTGGGGCGCTGCCGGAGACGAGAGGGTCGAGGTGTCGCAACTGTTTGCTCCGACCACATGCACGGATGGTGGCCTGCTCTAAATCCAAGTGTGACCTATAAATGGATAGGAAAAACAGCCTGTGCCATCTGCAGATTCCGGGCTGTGGGGCGGCCTTTTATTTGAGTTCCTGTCGGGCGTAGTTCTCAAGTAACCTCTGTTAGTCATTTAGGAGCCGGCATTGTCACAACGGTTTATTAAACCTAATAGTGAGTTCTGATTTCCTGTGTGCACTCAGTGTAATCCCATTGCCTCGCGGCGTTGGAGTTGCCTACTCCGTGTTTCCTTCTTCAGTGCAGACTTGCCTAGAGAAGCAATCGTGCATCCGTCCTCAAAGCTAAGAGGTTAAATAAGTTCACTAGGGCTGTGCAACAGTCCTGAGAGTTACAGGTTTAACCTGCCATTTGAGCGGACTTCGTTGATGTCTGGGCTGAATGTTACGTTTAAAGCCTCACATGTGGCTCGCGGTGTTTAAAGTTTCGTACAGATAGACATAAAAATTAAAGGGGAAGATGGTAAAATGTGCGTATTCAATAGGGTTTATCCCTTTCCATATTGACTAGTATGGATAGGCAGAAAGTGCTACTGAGTCACTCCTTGATGAACTTTTGTTCTCTTTATTGTTTGTGTCAACAGAGATATCCAAGAGTTGCTTGTCTTAGTGGAGTCATGATGTCCTTTTGTCCTGGTTTCTGTCCCCTCTTGAGTCTTAGTTAATGTTCAGCAGTCCTGGGTCAGCTTGGCTGTGAAATGTGTTGAGGGGTCCCAAATGGAGTGTAGGGATTAGCTTTTCACTTCGGCTGGTTTCCTCGAATTTTCAAACTAGTTTATTTCGGAATTGGGGTGTTGTTACCTGCTGGTCAGAATACTTAATTTTGTATCTTGCTCTAGTGAGAAGAGGGAGACGGGAGGATCACTAACTCTGCTGTAGGACGTTTTCAGGTTACGATGTGAAAATAAAGTGCTAAATACAGAGTGGCTTAGGTGACAGTCATGTGTCCCGCATTCAAGAATTCTTACAACATATTGCTTGGGAAATAAAAACTCACAGATGGTATTTCTTGTAAAATGAGTAATGCTTTGACTTCTCTTTTGAAACTAAGTGCTAGATTATGATTAGGAGGCCTTTCTGCCTTTTCAGTGCTCCAGAGGACAGCAGAGCTGTACTTCCTGTCACATTGGGGTTTCATCACGCTCAGCTCTGGCTTGTCCAGTTCAGGTGTGGTGCTCTGGGTTGGTCACAGCAGCCTGGGAAGGTCCTGTTGGTTTCCCAACGCCTGCCTCTGATAGAGCTGCCTTGCTGGAGGGCTTTGCGTGTGCTGGCTCCAGTGGTGGCTTTTATCTGCTCTGTCCTTTGATTGAAGGAGTGAAGTCCTGCTGATACCAGCTGCAAGTGCTGTTTGTAGGTCAAAAGAAGCATTGAAGTAGACTGAAGAGAGTTGCCCCTGTTCTGCTGGGCTGTTGGATCCTAAGGAGCTGCTGGTATTCAGAAGAATCCCGAGTAATCTCAGAGGTGAAATTCAGCTTCCTTTTTACTGTGAGGAGCACAAGTTAGTTGTATTTTAGTTTGTTGAAACAACAACTTCTTTGGAGGGCATCGAGGCTAAAAGCCATATGAAATGGGAGTGTTACAGTGGAACTTTGTGGCAGTTTTTTACATCATCAGGTCTAGAAGGGCTACTAAAACAAAGTTGAACATTGCTGAATCTCGTGCATGAAGACTGGAGATTAATAGCACCTCTCCTGTTCAAAGAGTCTTGAATATGTTTTAACTGCAGAGCCACAGAAAGACACAGTCTTCCCCTTCAGAGTAGGAGACAGGAAACTTGTGTCAGAGGTGTCTCCTTCAACTAGGAGAATCATACACTTTGAAGTTTGGTGCTCAAGTTGCACTCAAAAACTTCAGACATGACCTAGGAAAGTGCTGTGGTGGCACAGGAATCTGTCATCAGTCCCTGCTGTTTAGCAGTATGCCATCACACAGAACAAGGTCTAAAATTCATTTTTAATAATGTTTCAGTTTCCAGCTGCAGTTGCGGAGGAGGAGTTATGTAAATGACTGCCTTCTCCCTTTTATAGAAAGGTATGGTTTGAGGTGAGAAAGCACAGCTAGACTTGGCTTTCTGGACAAGTTTTGGGAGCTAATCCAGGAGGCAGTTCTTGCTGTATCTTGCAGAATTTGTCTCAGAAATGCTGGATGAGACTGTAGTTGTAATTTGTTTTCCATTACTACTTTTCCTGCTTTGGTGAGGTAAAAATCTGGTTGTGGTATGTGAGAAGGGAGGGGATGATGACACATGGACAGACAGGACAGGCTGCTTTGTGTAACACATCTGAGCTGCAGAAAACAGTGATAGCTGTGACTGAAAACTTTCCAAGAAGACTTAGGTAGCTTTCTTGCAGAAGGCTTACTTAAGGTGGCCTTGATAGATAAAAGGAACTGCTGGAAACTTGCCTGTAATGACAAAAGGAGGGGTATTGACTAAAATGTTTGAACTTGGGTGGTTTTTACTGTGCTCATTTTTTTCTGTTGGAAGTAACTGAAAACTGTAATGGTGTCCAGAGTGCTTGGAGGTTCTCCATTTAAGGACTTGTCTTCTGAAGCAGCCTTTTCTGGATGTTGCTCGTTGAAGGTGGCTGTTGGCTTTCTCTGAAAACTGAATCCTTACAGTTCACACTGCTGGGAATTCTGTCCTGTGTTAGGCTTGTTAGGATGCTGGCAAGTGAAACCGGTGTCAGCTGCAGCCACCTCTCACTGGTGAACCCTTTTGCATTTCCAGATCTTTACAGGAAGGATGCAGAAGTTTACTGTGGAAATACTGGTGAAGAAAACTTTGGGCAAACTGTTTGGTTGTGTTTAAGGTATCTGAGGATGGAGCAGCATGCTTCGTAATCACGTTTGTATGGCAGCTGTAACCTTCCACTGCTGTTGAGCTCAGGGAGGAAAGGGGCCTCTGAAGAGAGAAGTTTTTAAATGAATCTCAGTCTAGAGGGATCCTTGCACAGAGACTGGTGTTGGACTTTAGATTTCTGCTTCAGTTTGTGTAGTCTTGACCAATTTGTTGTAGAGTGGAGTAAGAGAAACTCAAGGTTTTCCTTTTGAAGGGGCAGTTAAAGAAGAAAAAACTGAATCAGATTTAAAACTTCTCTTTTGACATTCCTTTGGGACAGTGAGGAGTGAGCTTTTGTCCCTCATGTAGCTTCTGACCCAGGCTGGCAGAAGGACAGACTAGCTCTGGGCTGCCATTAATCTTGGTATAAAGGCTCACCCGCTGTGTATCTGAAGCATATGTTTGTTTGTCTATTACTTATTTAAAATTCAGAGACCCTCTCTTGGCCCTCTTGCAGATGAAAAGCAGCATCCACTCTGGTGCCTGAGCCCAGCTCCTGCAGTTGGCTGTGCCTGTGTTTTTCCTGTTCTGCAGTGTCAACACGGTTGCTATGAAAACAGGCATAAACAATGGCACAGTGAGTGCCAGCTGCTGCCAGCAGGGCAGGCAGTGCTCAGCCCTGGGTGTCCTCCGAAGGTGTTGGAAATCTTGAACACTGAAATAAAGCAGAGAAGACTGAGTTATATGTGAAATCAAGTGAATCTCTTTAAGTGCTCCAACAGCCAGTTGTTTTAACTTTGTTTAGATGTGTCTACCGTCTTCTTGCAGCCTTTCACTTCAGAACTTCATTTTGAGGGAAAAACCCATCATCTGATCCACCTGGAAGTTAGCTGTGGGATTACAGAGATGACATGCTAGAGTATGTGCTTCTTGTATTTTAAGTTCTCAGCCATCTACCGTGGCTGGAATAACTGCTTCTGTGCAGAAGACTGTCAAAGAGGAACTTTTTTTTTTTGAGGAGAGCATAAAAAGCCACAGTAAATTTGTGAAATACTGAGGTACTTCAGAAATAGCTAAATAACAATTCATGTTTAGATGCACACGCTGTTTAAGAGCTAAATGTCAGGATGCTAATTCTGGTTCCTTCTGGAGGTCATATGTTGTTCTACTGCTCCTGTAGTGGCTTTCTTCAAGAGTCATCTTCTGGGATATGTTCCTGTAATCTGGGATGCTGGAAGTCTGGAAGGAGGGGAAACATTCAGTAACATGAATAAACTGCAGGTTTACAGGGGGATTACCTTGAAGGGGGATCAGGTAAACTGCCAAACATACCAGATAATGATTCTACTTCTGTTGGGTAAAGAGTAATGAATTGGGAGAGAGTATGTGAGGTATTTAATTATTATTAATAATAATTATTAAATTTAATAATATTATTAATAATTATTTAATTTATTTATTATTGGGAGACAGTATGTGAGAGTATGTCAGGAGATTTCATCAAAACAAAGCTTGACATGCATATTTTTAGACCAGTGTACTTTAAACTTGTCTTCAAGCATGCTTTAAAAAAAGTCTCCAGTTTAAATGTGTAAGTCCCATGTTTTCTTTCTGGCTCTGGAAGTGGTGTGAGTGTCCCGCAGCTCAGGGGAGGTGTGGCACTGTGAGCAGTGTGGAACCTGCCCTGTCCACCGTGGGCTGTGCAGGCTGGCTCTGCTCATGCAGTGCTGACCTCCATTCCCAGTATGGGCAAAGCAGGGATTGTGCTGTTGGACAGATCTGCCTGTCTGATGCTTCCAGAGCGTTCTAAGGATGTTTTTCCCAGTTAGCCTTCTATGTAGTTGGCAAGTGTCTGCTGTGTTAACATCTTAAGACATTTTCTTTTGTGTATACCTGGAGTGGAATATGCATCCTGAGCTATAGGTTAATTACAAGTTGTAGTTTTGCTTTTCAGAGTTAAAATCCTGTTTCAGTCATGAAAGACCTAAAATCTTCAAATGTTAAGCTAAAGTTTGAATGCTGTAGGTTTAATACTGCCAGTTCTTATCCTTGGCTTCTAGTCAATAGAGGTAGTAGCTGCCAGGCAGGTCCTTCAAGAGAAAATGTAACAACTACCTGGAGGAAATAACTTGTAGAGATGAAGTAACTGGCTTTTGAGTTTTAACTCCCAGCAATAAGGAAGAAGGTGCTTTACTGAAAGGGATAATGACATTCAGGCTGCTACTACAGTAGTTAAAAGGATTTCCTTCTCTTTTTCCCTCTCCCTGAACATTTTCCAAGTTCTTGAAGTAAAGGGTGGCTACAAAATAATTAGAGGGAAAGTTCCATAGCGCACTGTCTGTTCAAAGCTGTCTTCCTCAAAGTAAAATGGAGGCAAACTTCTGTCCTCTGCAGTGGTTTCAGTAGTCATGATCAGGTACTGTACAAGGAAGTATTGACTTAGCTGAAAGTCTTGTATGGTTTGCATTGCCTTTGCTGAGGGGCTGGGAAACCTCTAAATCTCTCATTTTAATGTGGCCTTTGGCTGGGGGAGCAGGAGGTGCTCAAAAAAGTCTTTCTTGTTCAGACAGGTGATCTGCAGCCATGAGCAGCAACGAGTGCTTCAAGTGTGGCCGTACTGGGCACTGGGCCCGGGAGTGCCCCACTGGGATGGGCCGTGGCCGTGGGATGAGGAGCCGTGGCAGAGGTGAGTGGTGGCTGTGCTTTTCTGTTTGGACAGCACATCTCCAGCTGGCTGCTGTGTGAAGTGAGTAAAACAGGCTCTGGCAGACCCGAGTGAAGAAGCTGAGACTCAGATTGGTAATAAGAACCAGGGAAATCTACTTCTACATAAGAGTTTGGCCAGGGGCTCTGAGAGTGAAGCTAACTTGTCACTTCAGTTTGTGATTGATTCTTAGAAGTATTCTGAACTTAAATGCTTATGCCTGCCTTTTTTGTTTCACCTATTTCAAGCAGGCTTTCAGTTCATGTCTTCGTCTCTGCCGGATATCTGTTACCGCTGTGGTGAGTCTGGCCATCTTGCCAAGGACTGTGACCTTCAGGAGGATGGTAAGTATCACTAAATATTCCATCTCTTCGTGCCACAGACTCTCTGTGCCTCATCTCTTCTCTGTGGCTGAAGAGGAGGGTGCTGGGATTCCCTGGGAGCAAGCTGTGCATGTGCCCTGTTCACAGCATGCTGCCCCTCATGCTACCAAGGTTTTATAGTCTTGTTTGGTATGTTTTTCTTATTGTGGAAGCCTGCTATAACTGCGGTAGAGGTGGCCACATTGCGAAGGACTGCAAGGAGCCCAAGAGGGAGAGGGAGCAGTGCTGCTACAACTGTGGCAAGCCCGGCCACCTGGCCCGCGACTGCGACCACGCAGATGAGCAGAAGTGCTATTCTTGTGGAGAGTTTGGGCACATCCAAAAAGACTGCACCAAAGTGAAATGCTATAGGTAAGGACTGGCAGGAGGCACCTGCGAGATGCACCTCGTGCTGGATGCGTTCTCTGTCTGGTTTTGGTTAGGAAATACAGTTTGTTTGAACAGTTACCCACTGTTGTTCAAAACTAAGGCTTAAACACTTACTAGCGAGGTGGAGTACAGCTTCCATGGTGTATCTCTAGATGGCCACCCAGTGCAGGTGTTCAGTCATGTGAGCTGTGCATAAAGGGTCGTGTCCTTTTGCAGAAGGCAGCAGGAGGTACTTGGCTGTAGCACAGGGGTGGGTACCCCGTGTCTTCTGCCAGAGCTAACAAACCCCAGCTGTACTGCCCAGCTGACTGGCACAACCAGCCCCTGCAGGAGCACACTGAAGATGCTTTGGTTATGGGAACAGTGAATAGAACTGGGTGTTGAATTGGTTTGAAATGCCATCTTCAGAGTGTTGTGTGGTTTTTGAATGCAGGCGTATACCAGAAACAGTATGTTCCTGAGAGCAGTATTCTTCACCCCCACCAACATTCCCTTCTGTGGAGGAAGGACAGAGAACATGGTGTATTTGAGTTAAAACTAATTATTCTCAAAACAAGGCTAAACTGCAAGCATAAGCATTGGGAACAGGCAAAATCCAGGACACAAGTAGGAAAAAACCCTGCAAAACACAAAGTTGATGTACAGTGATTCTGGCATATACAGTGACTAATGTGAGGTGATCATGTGGGAGCAGTTCATGGCTCTGCTGAAGACAAATTTGCTTCATGTCAGAGAATCTTGGAACAGAAGCCTTGAATGCAGAGCTAGCGTTGCATGAAGCTGGAGTAGACAGTGTCCTGGACGGAGTAGGATTGTTCCTGTGAGCGTTGTGGCTGTTCTGACACGAGCTTTGCTTTTGCAGGTGTGGTGAAACTGGCCATGTAGCCATCAACTGCAGCAAGACCAGCGAAGTCAACTGCTACCGCTGCGGCGAGTCAGGGCACCTTGCACGGGAATGCACAATTGAAGCTACAGCCTAATTATTTTCCTTTGTCGCCCCTCCTTTTTCTGATTGATGGTTGTATTATTTTTCTCTGAATCCTCTTCACTGGCCAAAGGTTGGCAGATAGAGGCTACTCCCAGGCCAGTGAGCTTTACTTGCCGTGTAAAAGGAGGAAAGGGGTGGAAAAATCAACTTTCTGCATTTAACTACAAAAATGTTTATGTTTAGTTTGGTAGAGGTGTTATGTATAATGCTTTGTTAAAGAACCCCCTTTCCGTGCCACTGGTGAATAGGGATTGATGAGTGGGAAGAGTTGAGTCAGACCAGCAAAAACCCTCTCTGGGTTACAGGGAAGTGATCCTATGCAGGAGGAAAGAAATTCTGGAAGTGTCTAAACTTCCTCATAACTTTTATTTTATTACAAAGGCCTTGGATTGTCTGACCTCAGTAGCTGTTAACACCAAGTGATATCTGCATCAGGCCCTACCTAGAGCATATAGCTGAGTGGGAGTAAACAAACAAGATGCACATGCCTGTTAATGGCCATGAGAGAGAGAGAGAAATCTGAAATAAATCTAAAAGTAACAGTAATTCAGTCAGTGAATGTTAATGTTGGAGATACAGAACGCAATGGGAAGCTTTTGAATAAATATCTCAAAGTCAATCTGAAACCCAGACATCAGTGCTCATAGCATAAACAATTTGGAGCTATTCAGGAGTTGCAAATAAATGAATTTTCACAGAAATCAAGATGTTATTTTTGTATACTATATCACTTAGACAACTGAGTTTCATTTGCTTGTAATCGGTTTTTAAAGTAAGATGGTAAGAGCAATTGAAGTCCTAGAACATAGAAAATGTAATTTTAAACTATCAATAAAGCTGGAGGAGGAAGGGGAGTTTGGCTAAAGTTCCTTTTGTTTATTTTTGGTTTTCCTGTACACAGTGCAAAGCAACATATTAAAAGGGGTATGTGGAGGTTCAGCTTGGCCTTTTCTTTTGTATTGTCTCATGTTAAGGTCCTGTCTGCACATGTTCATGGGAGTGGGGTCTGGAGGGGGGGCTGATAACATCTGCTAGTGCAGTTCAAGCATTTAATGGAAAAAACATTAAAGGACGAGGTTGCTGGAGGTGCAGGAGTTCAGACTCGGAGTAGGTCAGTTCTGTTTGGTGGTATTTGAGCTTTCACAGTGGCTCTAAGAATTTAAAGCATCTGCACTTGCCCTGTCCCTTGGTGGCTGTGCTGTGTTGGCTCACTGAGGGTCAGTGACCAGCTGAGAAAGGAGCTGACAGACAGTGGATCTTCACATCCACTCAGTGAATAAAGTCTTGGTGTGCAGGAGCTCTTGGCTTCCACCCTAAGGCAGGAGTGGAGGGGGGTGTCCTAATGTCTGGTGTGAAGCTTGGCCTTTGCCTGGAGTGGCTCTGAGCTGGCTGTGCTCAAGCTCTGGCAGATCCTGTGGAATCTGCAGATAGAGGCAGGGGTGGTGTGCTGGACTCTGCTTGTGTTTGAATTCTCTCTGTAAAGGTTTTCCTCTCTGCTCCCAAAGGCTGTGTGTGCTGTGGCAGTGAGGAACGGGCTGTGGTGTCTGTCCCTGCAGGGAGAAGGACCAGACTGGGTGGGAGTCTGCAGCTGTGCTGGAGACACCTGAATTGGCACTGGCACTTGTGCCACTGTTACCATTACCAGTTACTGTCAGGTAAGGTTCCTGTTAAGTTTGGAAGCAAGGGTGAAATGTGTGGGTTCTCCCGGGCTAGTGCAAATAGGCAGCACGTGGTGGTTCAGCCTGGTAGGTTGGGACAAATAAAGTCTGCACACAGTTATCTTAGTCAAACAGCAGTAAAGTTTGGACCTCTGATTACAAAGATCTGGAAGTCTTTGGTACTTAAATGACAACTATGAAGTGGTGTCCTCTAAAAATCTGGTTTTATACAAAGAAAAGATTTAGAAGTTGAGGAACACAAACCAGGCTGTAAGTTCCGGAAGGAGAAAGTTACTTCTGAAGGAGATGTCTCTCCCTTGGTCATCTTTCTGTGAGAACATTGGTGCTGCTGTTCATAGTCAGTTTTTCCCAAGTGAACAAGAGCTGGACCAGCAAGTGGTGATTTCATACATTGTGAGACATGGCAAAAATCAATTCTTCCTATGTTTCATGTTCTTTTTCACAAATACTGAGGCAACTCTTCATTCATTATGACAAACTCATGAAGTGGTTACGGGGAGGGGCTGTTCATCGGGAATTAAGTGACGGGACAAGGGGGAATGGGTACAAACGGAAAGAGGGGAGATTTAGATCGGGTATTAGGAGGAGGTTCTTTGCTTGTGAGGGTGGGGAGGCCCTGGTACAGGGTGCCCAGAGAAGTGGCTGCCCCTGGATCCATGGATCGGACGGTGCTTGGAGCAGCCGGGGACACTGGAAGGCGTCCCTGCCATGGCAGGCATGGCACTGCAGGGTCCCCAAGCTCCCTTCGCACCCGAACCCCTCCATGTTTCCCCCAGCCCCTCCCAGCGGGACC
>WAAG01079088.1:28401-39188 GCA_013390105.1 Tichodroma muraria
GGGGCCCGGGGCGGGCGGGACGGGGCGCAGCGAAAGCGAAACGGGCGCGGGGCGCGGCGGAGCGCGGCCGGGCCCGGGGATGCCCGGGGGAATCCTCGCTTCCCCGGGACGCCGGGCCGGATCTGCCGGGCACTGCCGGCCGGAACTCCTGTCCTGGGGCTGCGTGTGCTCCTGGTCTTACGGGGCGAACGAGGGAAACTCATTCCGACCGCTGCCGGCTCCGTCCGCCCCTTTGGTTGTGCGGCGCGGCACACTGTCACCGGCAGTTTCTTTAGGGTTAAAAGGGAAACAAAGCTGTTGACATCACTATGTATCTATCATATCTTTCTCTCTATATATGTTCAGTTCTTTCCTTAGGGCTTTTTTTTCCCCTGCAATACTTCCTTTTTCTTTCTGCTAGTGTTACTCGCTGTAAAATTCCCATTTGTAATCTGTTATCTGTACATCTGTTATTTATATGTCGCAAAATTAACGTAAAGAATCGCATCTGCTACAAAATTATTCCAGTACCACTATAGTTTCAGCAATTTCATGTACCCATTCACAAAGCCTGGCAAGACTGCTGTACATTTATTAGCAAGCCTTTAGCAGTATCTCTGCAGCAGTTGGGTTATTTCTGACATGGTTTTCCTGAAACGGGTGCGGGCTGTGTGGAGACAAGGACTTCAGGGGTTTTGTTCTTTAAATTAAAAAGGTGATGATTCTACAGAGGAGAGAGGAGAGGGCTTCAGGGGCAGTTCTCGCATGCAAAGACAGAACCTCAGCCTAATAATTTAAACGAAAGTAATGCGTATATTTGCAGCGTTGACGTTATTAACTCGGGCTGTGTAGGGGAGCGGATTTTCCTTTGAGCTGCATCCCCACTCCTAGCGGTGCCTGTCCCTGTGCTGTAGGAGAAACGTGCTGGGTGAATAATTGATGTGGAACAAAGTGCTGCTTGGGTTGGCGAAGCGCTCCTCCTGCACAGGGGACAGGCTGGCTGTGGGTGCGTGCCCCGACACAGCTCCCATGGCTGCAGTCCCTTCTGTGCCTGTTCCCCCCATCACGCTCAGCCTCGGCCCTTAACCCCTCCCTTTTCATCACTGATCATCAAGGTTCCTGCTTTCTGTTTTAGGCGCGGGAGAGAAATGAGCTTTAGACGATAGATTTTGTTCCGTACTGTGCCAGCCTGATCCAGTAACAGTTTCGTTGCTCAACAGTCCTTTGTCTCTGCTCCTTGGCCTCATCACCCAGCTCATCTTTCCTCGCTCTCCTTGCAGGGGCTCACCAAGTCCACCTCTTCACTGCCTCAAAGGCAGGCAAGGAGATGTATTTTAGTAACTCGAGCAGTTAAGTTACAGAAGTAACTTACCTTTGTGTAAGGAGGTGCTGACTTTCCCAGTTAGTCTGCCCTGTGTGACTCTAGGACTGAAGCCATGCGTAGGAGCCCAGCAGTCACTTGGCTGTAATCAAACTCTCATGGAACAGGACAGTTTTACTACACAAACACCTTGTAAGGGAGGAGCTGTGTGCAATACTTGTGTCCAAGACGTGCCTACTGCTGAACAATTTACTTTAGTGTATTTTGTCAGTATTCTGTGGGGGTCAAGCTGTTAAAGTGGGACTCACTGACACAGCAGCATGTATTTTGTACCTCTTGTCATCAGTTTATTTTTCCCTATCTTCTGAAGTAGTCTGGAACTATTTGTAAGACAAAATAGCTCTCATGAGTCTACATGCATAAGGCAGAGGGAGTTGTGGATGTCAGGAAAATTAATCCACAAACATCAGAGGTTTATGTCCAAAAAGGAGACAGAGGAGTCCTTTTACTTTATTCGGATAAAGGGAGAGGCCATGGGGCATTCCCCTGGGGTCTCTCCAGTTTTTGGAGGACGCAGCCTCCTTTTTATCCCAATTTCCCGGCTGCATTTCCCCCTCTCTTTCCCCATTGGCTGAGGTACCTGAGAGGTTCAGACTTCCCAGAACCCCTGATACCAAGGATTCCCCTCTAATGTATAACCCTCCCTTTGAATTTTTAATTCTTATGAAATTTAGGGGTTTTCTTTCCTATTGTTTCTTTCATCTTACAATGTCTAATTTCATTTTTCAGCAAACCTAGAGTTTATTTGCAAAAGCAAATATCTTTTTCCATTCATCAATCAGTGGAATCCTTCTCATTGTTTCTTTTATCTCCCAGTGCTAGTTTTACCTACTAAAAGTTTTATCCAGCAGACCCACAGCTTGTTTGTAAAGACAACTCCACTATTCCTCTCGTGGTGCTCTTTGTGCCAACATGTATTTAGCATGAAGACGTGTCTATAAGGCTCATTAAGATGTGCAGTTTTAGATCCCCTGCTCTCACTGGAGGTCTCTGTTCTCAGGGGGCTATAGCTGCTGTCAACTCTATTAAATACGTGTAAGGACAGGCATAACAAATGTACCCTTGGATTTCACCCTCCTCCCAGCTCAGCGTGCTGCCGTCCTTTGGATTTCTCTTTGACATCGATGGGGTGCTGGTGCGAGGGAAGACCCCCATTCCTGCTGCCAGAACAGCCTTTCGGAAGCTGGTCAATTCTCAGGGACAATTCCTGGTGCCCGTGGTCTTTGTCACCAATGCAGGGAACTGCCTGCGCCAGAATAAAGCTGACCAGTTGTCTCACCTGCTGGGCGTTCCAGTGAGTCACTTAAATCCCATTTATTTCCATATCATGTTGAATGTGTCAGATGTATTATCTTCCATTAAATGCTGCTCAGTTAGTCAGGTCTGCCTTTCCCTTAAGCCCCCTGACACACTTTGCTGAAAGTAAAAAATGCTGTCCAAAGCTAATGGCTTTTCCACTGGCAAAGGCACTGATTTTTCCAACAGTAAAGCTAAAGGTATTTCTTTGCAAAGGTGGTAAGCAGCGATTCACAGGAGCATCTCTCCAGGATAATAGCCTTACTGGTTACTACCTGTCCTGTTGAAGGGGTGGGGATATGTAAGCTAAAAGAAGGTGATATTATGGTAGAATCAAATCAGAGCTGCAGCAAAGGGCCCACGATTGAAAGCAGTTCAGATTCTCCTTCCCTGTTTGCTTCCAAATTAATTTGGTGATTTTATAAAACCAGGAGAGAAAGGCTTGTTCACATTTGAATCAAGCTGGAAGCTGAAAGGGGTATGTATGATAATTTGTCAGTAAGGTATTTTTTTTGTGGCATATTATCGATACATCATTTGTGAAAGGAGAAAATGCTGATTGTTTTGTAATTCCTGGAATCTGTCACATTTGTTAGTTGAATCTATATATAAAAAACTTCTCTGAAAAAAACAGACTCCTTTTGTTATTAAATCCCAAACAGATTTCACAAGATCAAGTGATGATGTCACACAGTCCTCTGCGGATGTTCAAGCATTATCATGAAAAATGTGTTCTGGTATCTGGACAAGGACCACTTCTTGATATTGCTCAAGAGTATCCTTTAAAAAAGAGCTTAAAAAACCAACAGCTTTCTGTCAAAGTGTTTTCCTTAAGCAAGTTCAGGGGATCCTATGGATGAAGTGAAAATCAAAGATTTCAACTTTACAAATGGAGTAATAAATAGTAATGATAGTTCCTAGTATGGTGTCAAATTTAAGTTTTGAATGTGGTTTTATACTAAGTGCCCAAAGAACTTGAATTCTATTGATATCATGGTGGTATCAAAGTTTCCAACTGTAACTTAATAACCTTAGCTTTTGCATAAGCTTTGCTCTGGCTTCCTTTAAGTCTCTCCTGCACTTCTTCTTTTAGTGGCATTTTCATTGAAGTTGGTGTAAATCATAAGTTGTAAAAATGTATATGCAACTTTTAAGCATAAGCTCTATTTGAAGTACAAAACTGAGAAAAAGGTGTTGAAGAACATTCCAGTTAATGGTCAAAAATGATCAGGCTTGGCTAAGAGAGACTCTAGGACTCCTAAGTAGATTAGAAGACTGAAAACAAAATAGAAAACCACAAACTTTGTATTTTTTTCAAACTTTTTTCAAAAAAAGTTTTCCAAACTTTTGTTTGAAAAATACAAACAAAATAGAACTTTGGCCTCTCTTTTATCAGCAGTGGGATGATCATCTCGCAGAAGGAAAAGTCTGTCTTTGACGTTGCTTTCGTTCCTAACTGATTTGTAAATTGAATACCTCTAAATGGTTGAAGTGGAATTAGCAGTTTGAAAAGCTCTTCCTGGGAGCAGCTGTGTGTCCTTAGCTGCTGTGTCCCAGCCTTGGCTTCTGCCAGCCCATCACCATTGACACCCTGCGGGAGAAACGCCCTCTGCTCGATGCAGTCGACCATGACAGAAAACCCAACGTCCTGGTGAGTAGGGATTTTTGCTTTAAACCTCTCTGTTTGCTCATTGCATGACATCCTCCTGTAACAGGGGTCAATATTTAACTACCAAGCTAACGCTACTGTTCTTACATTGTATTTTGACTTAGCTTTTCTGTTTCCTTATTTGTTTTATTGCAGCATTCTCAAGAACAACTCCTTTCTCTCAGTAGTAATTCTTTAACCTAGCCTTTGATTTTGTAACCTGCTGTTGTGGGAAAACTCACAATCTAATGCAGAATTTGTCTTGGAAAGCTGATTAGCTTCCTCAGAAAGTGTGGAAGATAACATAAGCTTTTCCCTGAATATATGACTGTGTTGCTATTGTTTCTAAGCCATGAGGTTGCTTTGATTGTAAATGAATGCTTTGAAGATAAGTAATTTTCCCTCAAAGGACTCCCTTCGCTGTTTATAGCACCATTTAAATGTTAACAGTAGGTACAGTGGTTCCAGTTGAATTGTGCAGAATTTAAAGCAGAAGTGAATAGCTGGGTGTGCTGTACATGTTCAGGGCCAACCTACGGAGTGGATTTCCCCCACTTGTAATCAGGACATCCTCTGTGGCTCACAGAATCCATAGCTCAGCTGTGTCACCTTTAGCTGGGCTCCACTTCCCCAAGTGGATGGGGAAGGTCAAGAACTGGTTAAAGTCTTTGTCACTGTAGAGAGCAAATAATGAAGTGCAAACTCTTAATTGATTCGCAAATATATTACATGTTATACAGTACATTCTTTATTAGAAGTGTTAAAAAAAAACATCTCAATAGCTGTTTTTCAAGTGTCTTGGTACTACTGGAGGCCTCTTACTCCTGCGGAAAAATAAACATCCATACTTTTATACGTAAGTAATTTAAACAACTAATTAAACAAGTAATTTAAACAACTGAAATTACTACACAAGTAATTTTAGCAGCTGGAGTTAAAAAGCTCCAGAGGCAGCCCAGGAGAAGCAGGAGGCTGGTGCAGATACAGCACAGGCACTGCTGTCCCTGTGCCAGAGATGGAAGTGGAAACACAAGCTCAAGTGGAAACACAAGTTTCTGAGTGAACTGATGTCAGGTATACACCAATATAGAGTGCATTTCCTGTCAGAGCTGCAGGAGGCAGCTCTGAGAGCTGTGCTTGAATTTATTCTGTTAAAAATAGATGTTAAATTTTGTTGAAAACTTTCACTTTTTTTCTTATTGCAGTCCCCCTCTGCTGTGGAGCTTCCCAAGATTGAGGGTCAGTTATCTTTATTTAACTTGTCCATTATCCATTAAAAAATGGATATCTTTATTTCATTTCATTTCATTTCATTTCATTTCATTTCATTTCATTTCATTTCATCATCAGAAATTATTTTTAGATTGTTGGGCACTTTAGAAATTTGTCTGAGACAATCCTAAAATTTCCTTGTTAATGACATCTGTCATTAATTTGAAAGCATTGTGTGTTGTAAAGATGGTTTTTAATGTGTGCAGATTTCAGCCACTGGGTTTTGAAATTTGAAGGGTAAATGAGGTCTCCTTTCCTTTTCATCTGCCTTTAGCAGGCTGTTGTTGCCCTCCTCTCATAAATGAGGAATGAACTGATGTTCATTATTCAGAAATAACTGGTCTTGTTCTCACAAGTGGTCAAGATGGAGCTATAGTATGAGAAGGGTCTTGTGTTCACTCTTATCTCATCAGAACTGCAGGAGAGTAGAAACTGGACCTTAGGATATAAAAAAATCCATCTCAGATTATTGCTGGAGACCAAAGCAATTTTTAAAAACAACATCTGAATTTTGTTCTGAGATGAACAAATCAACATCTCTGGTGGTGTATTTAAATACTGTGTGTAAACAGAGAACTGCTAAGTTATGGAAGACTTAGAAATACAATTTAGAAGTTAATATTGTAATTTCTGGAGAAACTTCCACCTGTAAAATAAAATTCCTAAACCTGTAGATTTGCAGTGGGGTCTTGTTATTTCTGAGATTTTCTGTGAATGGATGGGCATGTGATATATTAAGCCCCTAAATTAATGTGACCGTTTGATCAGCTCCTGGTTATATTAATCTACTTGTTCAGTCTCTTTAGGCCAGGTTTTAGACCCAGTGTCAGAGATTCAGTGCTCTGTTAACAATTCTATGACTGTTCTGTAACTGTGGTTCTCACAGCTGTGGTGTTGTTTGGGGAGCCAGTCAGATGGGAAACCAGCCTGCAGTTGATAATTGATGTTTTGCTGACAAGTGGCTATCCTGGAAATCCCTATGAGCAGGAAAACTACCCTCACATTCCTGTGCTTGCCTGTAACATGGACCTGATGTGGGTGGCTGAGGCACAGTCCCCAAGGTAAGTGCTTTATTTATATAATTGGGATTTATTTGGGGCTTTCTCATTTTTCCAGTAGGATTCAGAGTCAACACTTGAATACAGAATGCTTGATGGAGCTTCTCAGCAGGGCTTGGCTTTGAATGCAACATCTCTAATGCACTTTCAGCTAATGCTGTCTTGTTGCTGGCTGCATTGTTGCATCCAGGAAATCAGTTACTCTAGAGAAAAGCTGCTTTTAAGCTTTAAACCCTTTTGTTTCCTCACTCCCAGAACAGTGGAGAGTTTTTTTCCTGAGGGCCTCAGAGCCTCGGTTCAAAGGCAGAAATGAAAAAAATTATTGAGGCCATTGTTTAATTTCATTAGGTCCCTCTTTGGTATTTCTCTTTTCCTGGTAGGGTAAAGAGCTGACCCTGCTGGTTGAAAGCAGTGAGTGGTTCTGAGCTGAGGACAGTGCAGTGAGGTCTTTAAGGAACAAACAAGTAGAACACGCAGAACAAGGTGCCAGGACCTCTTTAGAGTGGTTTTGTTTGATTTTGCTTTCAACAGAAGGTACTTCTTTAATAGGTTTGTTTCCCCTCCCTTCCCCTCGGCCTGTAATTTGAAATAGAAACCTGCTGCTGTGGTTTGATTGCTGCCTCAGTCCTGGGTCAAAGATCTGCTCAGATACCTGTCTTTGGAAGCAAAGGCCATCTCTAATTAGCACATTGGAAAAGATATGTGTGTGATGGCTTCAGGCTACAGTAAGGCAGCCAGGATACCTCCAGTGAGCAATTTTAACATTAGATAAATCTATTGTGCCATCCCAGTATTGTGGGTTTATTGTGGTGTCTATTGTTCAGCTAATCAGCACTTAATTTTCAGTGAACCAGCTGCAGAAGTGTTGCATGATGAGAGAAATTTGATAGTTGCAGGACACAATTTATTCCTAAAACACCATGAAAGAAAAAAGCCTTGTTTGGTGTTTTTAATTTGTACTTAATGTAATTTGATTTGGATTTATATCTGTGTAGGTTTGGGCACAGAACATTCAAGGTTTGGATTTATATCTGTGTAGGTTTGGGCACAGAACATTCCTGATTTGGATTTATATCTGTGTAGGTCTGAGGATGGAACATTCATGGTTTGGATTTATATCTGTGTAGGTTTGGAGATGGAACATTCATGGTTTGGATCTATATCTGTGTAGGTTTGAGGATGGAACATTCCTGGTTTGGATTTATATCTGTGTAGGTTTGGGCACGGAACATTCATGGTTTGGATTTATATCTGTGTAGGTTTGGAGATGGAACGTTCCTGGTTTGGATTTATATCTGTGTAGGTTTGGAGATGGAACACTCATGGTTTGGATCTGTATCTGTGTAGGTTTGGGCATGGAACATTCATGGTTTGTTTGGAAAACATTTACAAGAAGATCACTGGCAAAGACCTGAAGTACGAGGCACTGATGGGCAAACCCAGCAGGCTGACATACCAGTATGCAGAGCACCTGATCCGGGCCCAGGCCCTGCAGAGGAGCTGGGAGCAGCCCATCCAGACCCTCTATGCTGTGGGGTAAGGTGTGCAGAGCCCCACAGGTACAGCTGGAAATCCCAGCCCATCCAGACCCTCTATGCTCTGGGGTAAGGTGTGCAGAGCCCCACAGGTACAGCAGGAAATTACTCACAGTGTAAATGCCAGCCAAGAAAAACCCAGCTCTTACCAGCTTGTTTCTCCTTACCATTAAGATCATCTAACTTTCTGGATGATATATTTTTTATGATGTTTCTAATATTAAAAATTAATGATGCTTTGCTCTTTTTATGTGTAATTTCTACAGAAGCACAAAAGGTGTTTTATATGCAACCAGGATTTCTCCTGTTTTTTTGGTTTTTTTCTGTAATAGGCTGTGTAAATCTAACAAAAAGGGTTTGCCTGGGTGTTTATTCTATTAGGTTTAGTGGTGTAGCACCAACTGCCTTTGAGCAAAGGACAGTTATAGACTGTAGAGCTAGACTTTATCTCTGAGGTCATTTAGGTTGGTCATATGCTATTGCGTGTGCTGCCACATCATAGAATCCTTCTCAGAGAAGAAGATAAAGCTGTGTTGTATTGAAGACTGCTCCAGAATCTCCAAGATGTCTGGAAATATAATAAGCTCATTCACGGGCTGCTCATACCTTGATTTTCTCTCCCCTCGCCCCAATCTGCAGTATGGAGAGTGATTCATTTTTACCCTGTCATGCTTCATGAAAACGGTGCAATAAAATAGCTGCGGGGTTGGATTTCTCCCTGTCTCTGATTCCACGCAGTTGTGCGAAGCACAGAATAAACTGTTAAACGGAAACTGTAAAAATGAAACTGTAAGGATCTCTTTTGACAGCTAAAGCTGCAGTGCTGATTGATCTTTCTCGTTTGCAGGGACAACCTGATGACGGATGTGTACGGTGCTAACCTGTACAACCGCTACCTGGAGGAGAGCTCCAGGACGGGTTCCAAACCCCGCCTCCAGGCCAAGCTTTCTGGAGGCAGAGGCCCTGCCACGCTCTCTCAGGATGATGAGGTTGGCCGCAGCTGGGAGAAGGAGCTGGCATCTGCAGCTGCTGCCCACTGCAGGTCTGTCCTGGTTTGTACCGGGGTGTACAACCCGCACACCGAGGTGGCCCTGGACACCAGGGACAGCGTAACTGAGACCGTGTTCCACGGCCACAGGGATTTCAGGTTCGACCCCCGTTTGGTGGAGCCAGATCACATTGTGCCAGACGTGGATGCTGCTGTAGACCTGGTCTTCCAGCTGGAGAACTTTGCACCTATTTGAGGTGACACGATTTCCTGACGACCACCCAGTGCTGTGCTTTTCTTCCCCCAAACACACTGTGCTTTCCAAGAGTGCCACAAACTGCTGCCATCTAAGTTTTTTAACCTCTAAATTAATACAGTCTTCTATTAGGTATGTTTATTAGTAGTACATGTAGGTACACGTGTGTGTTTCAATATATTAAATATCAACAGTGCTTTTTATAGTGCTTCTAAATATGTAATTTCTGGCTTGAGTTGCCCTTTATTGTCTTCCTCTTTGTTATGTTAGGTACTTTAATAGCAATATTTGTAGTAGCCTAATCATGTACTGGTACTTCAATGCCTCCATGACAGTGCCTCCTTTTGTTTGCTGGAAGATTTAGCTTTTAGGTGTTGGGGACCTTGAGGACATCAGATTGTGGTGCTGGGGTCACTCAGTCCATTCCACATGGGCTGGTACAGAGCACAAGATGTATTAGTGCCTGGCATTCTGCAAGTACTGAATGCTCCCTTCAATCAGAGTGGAGCTCAGTCTGTTCCACTTTGGACTGGCTCTCATCTCACCTGCTGCTGCCTTTCCTCGTCTCTGTTTTCCCGTGTCCCTGGAGTTTTATTGCTCCTCTCTGCCGTGTGAAGCCTTAACTGTGTTGGAACTCCATAGTCCTGGAAGGGAAGCAGCAGACCTGGGTGCCCTCTGTGGCCTTTTTGCTCTTTGCCTTTCTATCTGCACTTTTTATTTTTATTTTTATTTTTTTTAGGCATTTAGAATCTTAGAAAGCTTTAGCAGTTTTCTTTCAGGTGTTTCTGTAAGTTGGGACTTCACCACTGAATCAGTGACTACTGCTCGGTCAAAAAGTGCCTCCTAATTTACTTGAAGCCTCATACCACTGTGGTAATTAACTGGTAAAAAATCTGGTAATTATTTAGTGTAATATATTTCATCTCATGTCAATGTTATATGTTGTTTGGTTCATGGATTTTATAGCTGTTGGTTTAAAAAGAAAAAGTAATTTATTTTTTGTTATTTTTGTAAAATACTTCTAAAGTTTTCATCCCAAAGATGTCTTTGAAAATATTTCTGTTATTTGTTATAACACAATATGTGTTGTACTTCTGACATAAGCCAATTATGGGAAAACATAACCCAATTAATTGTTTTAAAAATTTGTTGACAAAGTCAACTTACACACAAAGATCAATTCACATTAGGGACTAGTCTGGTTTTTAGGGTTGGGGTTTTTTTAGTTTTTTTTTTTCAAATTAGAAACTGTACAAACAAAAACCTGAGTGTTCATTTCTCCCAGGTTCTTGCAGAGTTGGCAGAATGACTTCCTGGCCAAATCCTTCCCTGCTCCGTATCCCAACAGCAACGACAGACCGGCACTGCTTGCCC
>WAAG01079089.1:0-30223 GCA_013390105.1 Tichodroma muraria
AAAACAGAAAATGAAGATTCTGTGAAAATATTTCATGTCTTCTTACAGTGAAAAACCTGAACTGAGTCTTTCCCATATATTTTTTTTTTGCATTTCTCAATAAGCATATTATATTTTTTAAATGTTTTTCTCCATAGGGTGTTAGTGTTACTAAGTGATGCTGGTTCCTGGGCCTCCATTTCCAAGACCCTGCCATGAATGCTTTGCAGCAAAGATGTGCCAAGGCTTGCATTTGACTCTGCAGTGCTCAAAGACTTCAAGTTCTCATTATCACTATGGCAACTATTAATCATTCGTTTGTTGTACCATAATAAATACATGCCCTCAACTAGAAAGCATGTTACAAATCACTGGAGTATCCTCCGAGCTGCTCTGTGTAGCTCTAGGTCACCCAAAGGAAGGCACAAGTACAGCTCTGAGTATGTCAAAATGTTGCATCAAACCTTGTGGTTTGGGTTATAAGAAGAACAAAATAATCATGTAGTCAGTGTGGGCTTTGTGTGATTTCTCAAAGGAGTAAATGCTCATGACGTAAAGCATTTTCTCTAAAATGTGGACGCTCAAAGGTTTGATAGTCAC
The DNA here is from genome assembly GCA_013390105.1 of Tichodroma muraria. Classification (NCBI taxonomy): domain Eukaryota; kingdom Metazoa; phylum Chordata; class Aves; order Passeriformes; family Sittidae; genus Tichodroma; species Tichodroma muraria. The sequence continues at coordinate 580 of WAAG01079089.1, forward strand.
GCACATCTCTGCAATGTCCTGGGAGATGGCAAGGTGAACCAGCACACCACCTCCAAGGAGTTGGATTTTCATGCAAGAACAAAATTTGAGGTCTTGGAGACAATATAGGCACATCTGCAAGGACCTCCATTCTCCAAAGTAAGGCCAATGAGATTTTTCTTGGGCACAGAGTGACACTGACAGGGCTACACCATGTCACACTTGGAGGTACCGTGGAGGTGCCTCTGTTGTGCAACACAGCATGAGCACATTCTCTGTGTGGTCACAAACCAAGAGCCAGCACAAGACATCTTCTGCTCTCCTCTCTCCTTTCCCAGCCCCAGGTGGCTCTTCCTAGTCACCAGTAACAACACCAAGAAAAGTTTGAGGACAACATCTGTAAAGACATTTGAGCAGACACATTAATGAAAATTAAAAGTAGCTCTCTTGGCCACTCTACTACACCAGTACCCACAGCAAAGCTCACCCATTTCCCTTCCCCTTGCCAAGAGCAGCTGAGGCAGACTGGTCCATATCCTGACTGCCTGAGTGCAGCAGCCAGTGTGAACATTGGTCAGCAACTTGACTTAGGTTTCCTGTGGGATGCTTCATGGCCCTCAAATATTAGTGGGGCAAGGGCCCCCATTCTTATTTCAGACTGTTCCTGTTCTCTCTTTACCACATGATGCTGAGGGTGGGGGCAGGGCCCCAGGTAAAGGGATAAGATGATGCCTGAGGCTGCAAAGCCTGGTTAGGAACTCGTGGGAGAGCTGGTCCAATGCTATTTCCAGAATCCACAGTGAGTCACCAGGGCAGCTATGCCCAAAAGCCAAGAGGCTCTGCTGAGTTACCCTAGCAGCAACCCCTGCAGCCAATGAGTATGGTCATAGGGACCATCACCAAAACAGACTAAGAAGTGTCACTGGCAGCTGGAGACTCACAGCTTCCTGGGAAAACCTTAGCCCTCATCCTGAACACAGTAAAGAGTAAAAGCCCACACACAGCATCACTTAGTCTTTGGATTCTTTTGAAACAATTAATGATTTTTTTTTTCCTGGATCAGTGTGAACTTTATACAGTGAGAACAGGCCTGAGGCCATCATTTATACAGGTCACTGGCACTGACAGCTGGCACCATTTTCAAAAGGCTCTGCAGTATCTGTAGTGATGGTATCCCAGAGCATCACCTTTGCTCCAGAAGTGGGTCAGGGGAATTGATTACTCACTTTTCTTTGGTACTTGTGAGATCACATCTGGAACCCTGGGGCCAGTTTTGGGCCACCAAGAGAGTGGTCAGCTGGTTGGAGTGAGTCCAGTTTGGTTATCATCCAAGATGCTGAGGGAGCTAGAGCACATGATGTGCGTGGTGATACTGAGACAGAGAGTTTGTTCATCCTGGAGGAGAGACAGCTTCAGGGGAAGCGGGGGAGGATGGGATCTTGCAGCTGTGTTCAAAAACCCAAAGTGGATAGAGACAGATGTTCCTCAGGAGCCTACAATAAAAGGACAAAAAGCTACATGGACAGAACAGGCACGAGAATTTGCAGGAAGGGCACTTCCAGTTAGATACAGGGAAGGAAAAGTTCACCATGAAAGGAGTTAAACTCTGGAATGGGAGTCATGAGAGGAGGTGAGATCCATGACCTTGGAGACATTCAAAATTTAACTAGGCATGGCCTTGAAGCAACCTGAACTAACAGGGAAGTCAGCCCAGCCTTGAGCAGCACGTTGAACCAGGACCTCACAAGGTCCTTTCCAGTCAAAATTGCACTGTGCTGCTGTGATCTTTTATTTAGGTGATTCCTCCCTTGCTAATCCCCAGCAGCACATGACTGCAAACAGCAGCACATCACTGCAGAATACATGCTACTTAATCCACCACTCTTTGATCTTTAGGACTGGAGTCAGTGCAGGGATCACTAGATGAATCCAGCTCTGGAGAGATCTTGTCTCCAGAGATTTATGACAGCTAACTACATTCCTCTCTCAGCCTACACGGCATTTTATTTTCTTTTTATCCTGCCCCCTCACCCCACCCAAATCCCTGTGCCCAGTGTAGGAATTCTCCTCTGTGTTGTACAGAATCTGAAATAAAGAATTCAAAGGCGTGTTAGTGCCACCAGGAAAGGCTTTAGAATTAGCTGGTTGCTGTACATCTTAATATACAGATTAATCAGGGAAATAATCACACACAATGTCCATAAATAGATGGATCCTGTGTTCCTAACAGAGGCTAACCTTGCAAAAAACAAAACAAAACCAACAACAACAAAAAAAAAACTCAACAGGTGGTTTGCATCTGAGAACAGCAGGCTTAGTGGGTAGAGAAGGAAAATCTTCTCATGGTATTTCTGTTCAAGTCCAGCCTCAGCATAAGTTGATCACGTTATGTATTTAAAAATGAAAAACTTCCATTTTTCTGAAGGAAGCTTTATCACGAGGATCATCTACAAAGGCTAGACAGAAAGATGTCACAGCAAGGAATAATGTGCCTGACTGGATAGGAGCAGCAGTAAAGGGGCTCCGTGATGCCCAGCACAGCTGAGATCCTCAGATAACGGCCTCTTTATTCCATAAATGTTTTTCCATAACGCTCGTAGTTGAACTACCACAGCACTTTAAAGTCATGCACCAGGCAATATGACTAACATCTGTTATGTTTTTCCTTTCATCCTGTCCCCAGGGGCAGAAGCTTGTGCAGTTGTGAGGAGGGGGAGTTAATTCATACACATATTGGTACGCTTGTGACCCACACACATACACGCTGACAAAATCTTCTTCCTTTAATTTGCTTTTTGTCAGTAGGGTGAAAAGCTAGAAGACGTATTTTCCACTAGAAGATGTACTTTCCACAACCATCAGGGTGGAGATTTGCCACACATTTAAAAGCAGAGGTGCAATTCTTTGAAGTTCTGAAATCCCAAGGTAGCACACCCAGAATTGCATCCTACAAGTAAAAGACAAACATTATCTTAAAAAACATAATTGTCCCTCCTCCAGAAGTTCCAGCCCAGAATAACCATCTCTGTTCTCAAAACAAAAAAAAAAAACAAACAAGTTTTGGCTGCAAAAAGCAATGTGAGACGTGGCAAGGCAGGAGATGTAACAGTGTTCTATTCCAAAGCAAACACCCAATGCTGTTATTACAGTGGAAAACAATAATGGGATACAGAGTGTACATGATGTAAACACCTTTAATGCAATTCTAATTTTATTGTTGCTTCAAGATCACAGATTGTTATGGCAACTAAAGAGGGAAGGGGGGGGAACCTGATAGCAGCATTAATTTGATATCAGATTCATTTGTTCCACATTTGTGCTTCAGTGCATGCATAATAAACAATCCTGGTTAAAGAAAAATAATATTGTAGCTATAATAATGGAATAATGTAGTATCCACTTAACCCCCAAGTCTGGTTAAAAAATAAAAAATAAAAAAAATTAAATCCATTACGAGTATATTACTGTTCCAGCTGCAATCCAACACACATTATAATCAATAACACTTGTAGAGCAGGAAGGCAAATTTTCAGAAATACAGTCTATTAAAGCCCTGAGAACTGCTAAACTGACAATTACAGCAGTGGCCCGATGTCACAGCTGTAAACTTCAGGCAGGAGACTCAGCAGCAGAGGATCCCACCCCACTCCCTCAAATGGGATGTGGGCACTGCAGCCCCAAGCGTTGGGAGGGATTCTGCAATGCTCTCAGCTCCTGGGTGCAGCCCTGCCTGGATGGGGAGGGGAATCCCTCGTGCTTTGTGAACCTGAGCCATGGTGGTTGAGCTGGGATTTGGGTTCTAAGTTCAAACTGAGTGTGAGAGAGCTCACTGCAGATGAGCAGCTCCCCAGTGCTGTTGGAGCACTTACCAGGGATGCCACAGACCAGCTCAAAGCCCTGCATTGGCCATTAAAGCCAGGAACCTCAGCACACAGACCTCCACCAGGGCTTGAAGCAACTTGGTCTAGTGAAAGGTGTCCCTGCTTGTGGCAGGAGGGTTAGACCTCAGTGATCTTTAAAGTCCCTTCCAACCCAAACCATTCTGTGATTCTACGATCCTTCCTGAGAGTAAAAACTGACTGCAAAACCCTAAAATTTCCCACTAACCAGAGTGCCCATTCTGCCCAGAAGATCAATAAGTGTAAAATGGAAAAAAGATTGAAGCTACTTAAATGAGGATTCTTAAGGGAACCATATCCATCTCTGATAAAGTGGAAAAAAAAAAAATAGGTTACATCAGAGAAATGGAGGATACAAGCTATTGCCCTCCAAGGAATGTGATGTGTGCAGTTTACCCAAACATAATTCTGGAGGCTTTGGGGCATGAAGTGTGGCTTCACTTTGAAAGGGACCCATTATTAATAGTGTCATGGGTTTCTGGGATTACTGTGTCTCAGAGGTTTATTGTATGTTCATTTGCTCTGTTTACTAGCAAAATGTTTCTCCTCCAGATTCTCATCTTCCAGGACTATAAATGCAGCTTAGGATCTGAAAGTCAAGATGAGCTCTTCCAGGGTCATCCATCAAGAGTAATAAAGTGTCTCCTGGAGGTTACACATGGGTAAGCAAGAGCACAGCCTGACAGCAGTGGGATTACACCGTGTGTACTACAATTAGAAATTAATGATCACTCCTTTCAGATAATGCAGAAGAGAGAAAAGGCTCCAGTTCTTGAGTTCTGTTAGTACACCAGGGCTGAGGGCAGGAAAAATGGCATGTGCTTCCCCAGAAAACACAACTCCCAACACACACAAAGCAGCCAGGCTCACCGAGGTGGGAACATGCCTTTTCTGTGTCCCACATTTTCAGAGGAGAAGTAGATTTTCCTTGCACTTCTTTCTTTGAAGAGGTGAAAGTAGTAAGGCACAATGTAGCCTGAGGGTCAGAAAGATGAACACCCTGCTAATGCAGAGTGAATTAAAACATGAAAAATGGTTTCACACAATTGGCTAATAAATGGAAAAATGAGAAATTAGTTTGTTCTGTTCCCAGAATAGAGCCTCATTCAAATGTGATCCTGCAGTGCAGCTTTCAGAAACATTGTCCTATGCCTGGGAGACAGGTAAAACTGTTTTAGTCCAGCTGTTCAAAATCTATCTGTATTATTCTTTCAGTGGCAAAAAAACAACAGGTCTCTTTACAAAGGACTACCAGAGTCAACAATATTTGCATTTACAAATCATAAATGACCAATCCCAGTTCAACAGAAGCAGTGTCACATAGCTACCAGCCTCCAGTTCAGTGTGATTTAATTATTCCTAGCATCACTGTTTCATCTTTTTTTAAGCTATTTTCTGGGTATTCATATATGACAAAGAAAACAAATATGTCATAAACTAACCACATGTTGTGTTCACCCTCATTGGCACTTAGTGCATAAGATACAGCAGTAAATTCTTAATTAGCCAGAGCCCCAGACAGATCTTTTTATCTCCTCTACCAACCTGCCATCAGTCACTCCAAAGCAAGGAGACAAAGGCTTTCAAAGTTGTTGGTGATCAGGGCTGACTGACCTGCAGCCTATCAAAAAGCTTCAGTTGTTGCAGGACAGGCCACCTTCACCAAGCTGACAGTACAAAACCTCTGCTCAGGCTTATACCCTGCCACAAACATGAACTTCTAAGTTCTTCTGACCTGCCAGTGTAATCTTTAATAACTGATATGTCATGCAGAGTTGTAGGAATTCATTTGCATGGTTGAACCAGCCATGACGGGAAGTAAAAATCTGACAAAATTTTGAGCAGGAAACAGGGTGGAAACAATAGGCTTCCTACAGAGGAGACAAAATTAGATAAGACAATGATCCTTTTGAAGACTGAAGGCCAGGAGTTGCCTTTATTTTTCATAAATAAACATGAAATCAGTGTGCTTATCCAGGTACTTGGATAATATTTTTGTTGTTGTTGTTTGTTGGGGTTTTTTTTTCTCACATACCATCATCCAGGGCTAGCAAGGACAGGTTATTTGCGCAGGAATTGAAATATTTGTCCTTCATAGTTCATTTCTCATTTGACATTCTTTATTCCTGATTGTTCTGCTTTAAAAGATAGAAGCATCCAGCCATGGAGAAGCAATAATCCCCAGCAAGAGAGGAAGCTGATGACACAGCACAAATGGTGCACTTTGTGCTTGGTGCCTGGCACTCAGCAGCACCACGGGAACTGAATCCAAGGGGGGGTTGCACAAGCCCATTTAGCAGATTCTTCCAAATAACAAGCATATTTAAACAAGGCTCAGCCCATAGGCAAGCGGCAATAAAATTTAAAAAAAAAAAAAAAAAATAAAACCCAAAAGAAACCATTGCCCAACTTCTCCCATTTGGATTTTGCAAGTACTGGCAACTGGCTCATAAATATTGGCCACAGAGTCTTGCATGGAGAGCCTCCAGATATTATCCTCAGTTTTCTTCTGGAAAAAGACGCCTCAGATCAGGAGTTCTGATGCTGCCCACAACCTCCTGATTTCTTAGGAACAACCTGAAAATTACTCCTGTAGTAAAAAAGTCAACATCCTGGTCAAGTAGATAAATAACAGGCATGGCATGTCCCTCTCCCAGGGGCTTGCAGAATAAAGGATCTCTTTATGGGTGTTATGTAGGGTATCGTTTCTGCAGTGCTGTTTCCCATTTTCCTATTGCTGATCTTTTTTCCTTACCATCTGCTGCTGTTCTGGAATTAGAAACCACATCCTGAAGGAGAAGATCAAGAAAGGATTCTTAGGCAATTTTTAGGCAAACTCAGATTTCGACTCTCATCTCTTCTTTTCAATATGGAAGTGAAACTTCTAAAAGGTCTTTTCCAGACAAAAACCGAGCATCAGAAGGGATCTTCTAAGTCCCATCAAAATGGCGTTTTAGAGTATTGCTGCCCTGAGCTGATGTGTGAATTCAGATGTGAATTTTGGATTTGGTCACTTTTGACCAGAAAGCTACTTTTGATGTCTTTTTGATGGTACATTTTGGGTGACATTGGCTTGAGCTAAGAGGACAATCAAGCAAATGCAATGAGTCCTCAGAGGCTGAATCTGCTCTTCTTTTCCATCCATAAGGTCCCAGTTACCAGTAGTATAAAATAATTACAACTTTCAATCCTGAAATTGATTTTTACAGTGATTTTGAGTTTTTCTTGTTGAAGTTTGTAATGTTTAGATCATTTTGTTCTTTCAAGCACTTTCCTGCTTATTATCTCTCAGCAACTTAGAGTGATTAATGGAAGCTCCAGCACACTCTCATATGACAGAGGAGACACAGGATTACAGCAGTTTCTTCTTCAAGAAATGAAAATTGCACTCTCTAAGCCACTAGAATAAAGTAACTGGTGATGAACATTGACTTTAATGGCTACTGGGGATGTCTCACTCCACTACTAAAATCCAGCCACTTGTCAGATGAGAACACATCTGCCACCCAGCTTTCTGCAGCCACAGAGAAAAGCAGCTTGGAGATGGCTGTGTCAGGGTCACAGTGCAACAGAAACGGAAACTGACATTCAACAGAAGCAGGTTCCCTAGACTGAAAATTATTTTTATATGAAATTTTAAAATAAAATAAGAAGTAGACATTTTAAAAGGACTGACCTCTTTCAGTTAGGAACAGTTCAAAGCAAAATGTTTTCACCAAGTTCAGATTAAATATTGGGAAATGTAATTTGTTTTTAGATTCTATCCATTTCTGAAAATACTCTTGGACTTGCAGTATTTTCAGAGCAGTGGGAATGCTGCTTATAACACTAACAGCCCAGAGATAAGCCCCAAGACACTCTGCAGATGGATGAGAAGAGATATCCCATGTACCAAAGAATCTGGAGCCCAAAGAGATGAGTCAAAGAGTGGAAAGAGATGGTAAAGACCAACCAGCTAGTTCAGGTCTCACAAATCTCACTTTGGTGTGTCTTTTATAGAACCCCACCTTCTGATGTTTTTTCCTTGCTTTCAGTTGCAACAGACTCTCAACTGCTACCTTGACTGGCCAGGCATGAAGGCTGGGCTTTAATTCCTGATGTTTCATTCTTTTGTATGATTATAATTGGCTCAGGCTTAGAATGAGAATAGAATCACAGAATGGTTTGGGTTGGAAGGGACCTTAAAGATCATCCACTTCCAACCCCGTGCCGTGGGCAGAGACACCTCCCACTAGACCAGGTTGTTCAAAGCCTCATCCAACCTGGCTTTGAGCACTTCCAGGGATGAGCAAATGATTTGTATTTAATGTGTTTGGCATTCATTGTTTCACCTAAAAGGTAGCTCAGGTGAGTTTCCTGGCAAATACAGCCAATTTCCTTTAGAGAACTAAAAGCCATTAAGCAAATCTGGGAGCTGGAGGGCTTGTTTCTCCCTCAGCCTTGCAGATAGAGCCAGCTCCACTGAGTGCATGGCTCTGTGGGCTGCCCTGATATCATCCCATTCGTGCCCTGACAAAGCAAAGCCCCAAGGCCATGGTTAATGTGGCACAGATTAAAGACATCCTTTGCTAGGCAGCTTTCAGTCAGCACAGTAGAGCTCCTGCTGTCCGAAAGCAGCTGGGCAAAAACACCTTTAGTGACCCAGGCAGTATCCAACTACCCCATGCACTCACTGCCCAGGGAAGAACTTTCTTATCTGCGAAAAAGTGCAGGGCAGGATCAATTTAAATATGTTAAGTTCCATCTGAACATAACCAAACATCACAGCTTGAGTCCTTTTGCCAGGATTTCCTGGATCTTTGAACATCCTGCTCTGGGCTCACAAGGAGATGAGCCAACCCTGAGCCTCTGTGCGTTGCGCAAGGGAACCCTCTGGAGAAACATCACATCACTCTTCAGTGATAAAAGCACCTCCTGCCCTTCCTCTAGCTGTTAATAGATATGCAAAAATTACCTGCTCTGCATAACCAACAAGCAGTACTTGTTTGGAGGATGTCTTCCTCTGTGAACACAAGACCTCGAGCTGCTGGTGGTGGCTGTGGGCTGCCCAGGGTGGTCCCATCACTGGGAAGGGATGCCCTGCCCTTTCCAGGCTCTCTGCCATGACACCCAGCGATGAAGCTCTCAGCTGTAGAGTACGAGTGAGAGACGTGCTGGGAGGCATCGACTTTTATCCTCTGATGAAGCCTCACGTACAAAATCTGCAAAAGGGAACAAGTCAGAGGTGGAAGAGACTTGTCCACACAAGGCAAAAATAACATTCTCATCTTCCTCTCCAGCTGAGCCCAAAAAGTTGTGCAGGCATGCTGGGGCACCCAGCCTGGCTCTGTGACACAGCCCCACAGTGGTGCAAGGGCCATGGTGATCAAGACAGAAGGCACAGGGTGCAGGGCCCCCTGTGAGCCCAAGGTGGTGGATTCATGCCTGGAAAAAAATTCAAATGATTTTCAGAAGAGGTTTTTCATTATTTGCAGTAGACTTCCCCCCATTGTGACGTTGCCGGTTTCCTTTGTCCTGGAGGAGAGGTGGCCTCATCCCCCAGTTCAGCAAGACTGGGAGAGCAGGGAAGAGTGGAGCTAAGTTAAAGCCTAATTATGGATTTAGTTGTCTAAGGCTTTTATATCAAGTTTTCTTTTATATCAAAGACCTCCTTCAGGTACAAAGACTGGCTCTTAAGGATCTCAGAGGAGAGGCCATCCCAGCCAACGGAGGCCAGGAGATGGTTTGTCCTTGAAGCTGTATCAGAGTTAAAATGAAAGGCCAAGATGAACAGCTGGGATAGGTTTCAGCACAAACCAGCCTCCCATGCCTGTCGGGAACCAGGGTGACCTTCAGTGCCTGCCCACCCATCCTCAGCCATAGTGGAAATAAGGATGGGACATGATGAACCCATAAGGACACAAAATGTGGTTGTCTTGTGAAAGCTGAGTCAGGATTTGGCAATTCAGGGCTAACCAGGGCCAGTGAAACATCTCAGGAGAAAAGCAGCAGGGGTGGTGGGGACTGAAAATAACAAATGTGATGACAAGCTGGCGGGTGGGAACTGATGGAGAAGGTGATCTGAAGAACAGACAACCAAACAGACAAGAATCCACTGGGTGAAACAAAGGCAGGAGCAATGGAGCTGCTGGCAGCAGGGCAGCCAGTGTGAGACAGTAGCTGACAGGTAGGGCAGGCGGTCAGGGTCCAACCGGTCAGAGGGAGGCAACTCCAGAGCATCAGTCTGTCATTCCCCTGCTATTTATTCCCCTCCACTTCCCCTCTGATTAAATAATTGCCTTTTCCTCCAAAACCCCCTTTTGTCTCTGCTGCTGGCAGCCTCACCGTTTATTATCTAACCCAGCCCTCCCTAAAGTCGTCCTTCCCATCACTATCCACTCACAGCCTCTCCAGTTCACCCTGCATTCAAATGTTCATGCCCCATCTCATCCAAAGGCAGCCCAGTGCTCCTAAAACTCAACATGTTGCCATGTTTCTCCACTGCTGGGCAACTGGGACACCACTCATCACACCACCAAGCTGTGCAGATGTGCCCCTGAATAAGGCACACATTCCTGCAGCTCCCACATGTTCAGAGAGTCTCAGGCTCTGAGAAAAAGCAACATCCATGACCCCCACAGCTCATCTTGGGTCCAGGGCAATGTGGGTACAGCACCAGAACTTCCTTATCCCCACCTGTTACAACAGAAAACTGCTGGCAAAAAGAAACAACAAAACCTAAAAGCAATTACCTGTGGTATTTGGGATAACGTATTCCCTGACAGCTGAAAAATGTCACAACCAGCTCTCTCTACATCTGTGACAGAAGAGCTGGCAACTGCTCCGGGTCACAGCCAACCTTTGCTGAACTCACGCTGGCCCCACAGAAATTAACCCACTCTGGCCCCAAATTCCTGCCCACACATCTTCACATCTTTCCCACCACATGGCCACGAGCTTGGAGAAGGGAACAGTTTGCACCCTGAAAAGGGCAAAGAAATCGCAGTTTTGAGTAGAATCCATTAAAGAGTTCGGAATCAAAAGAGGGGGGAAAAAAAATAAAGAAGAAAAAGAGCTCCCCCAAATCTCACAAGTGTTTAATGTTTCTTTCTCCAAGATTTACTAATTTTCAGCTATCATACAAAATTTGAAGACTCTAAATAGAAGCAATACCATCAGAATGGTAAAAAAGCTCTCATGTGACCTCAAACTACTTTTCAGCAGGGACTGAACTAATTAGGAAAACTTGTTTGTTCTTGGTCAGGACAGTCCTAAAAAGAAAATAATTTAGGATTGTTGTTTGCTTCAGCCCCGTCCACGAAAACAGAATAGTTTTCAGTGCAATTCACAACCAGCTTGTAAGTTCCTTGGAAAACAAGAAGGAAAAGATATGCAAAACTTTTCCTTCTGCCACAGCTGGCTCTTCAGGAGAGTAACCAAGGCAAAGGCAGAACAAAGAAAGAAAAATTGAAACATACGGAATTTAAAAAAATTTTCAAAATCCCTGTTGGGGTTGTTCTTAATGAAAGATGTCATGGCTCCTTTTCCAAAGTGTGTTCTTGAAAATTCTCTAAACCCAGATTTTCAACCACTGGAAACTACTTATTTTCCAAGTACTATTTTCAAAATTCAAAAAGATGGAGACGAAAACCACCCAGTTCAGCAATTTCAAGAGTTTTTTGTTTGGTTTTTTGGGTTTGTTTTTTTTGGCAGAAGAGAACTGCATGTTTGGGACATTTGCCACGAGCCTCTGTGTTTGGAACATTTAGCTTGTAGCTCCTGGCAGCTCCGGGAGACACAAGGTGCTGCTCAGAACAAGATATTCCCATTTCTCAGCTGTGTGAAGATGCAACACCATGAGCCCCTTCTGTTACTTTGCTCCAGCATCAGGAGAAGGAGAGAGGGAAAAACCAGATTTTGTATAATGATGCACAGGCTCAAAGGAGGAGCCAGGACATACATCAGGACCAGGGAAGAAACAGCCTTTCAGCTGATGGTTTTCACTGGATGAGGAATAATTTGAATCCTCGGCAACTGAAAAGTACAATTTTTTTAATCCAAAGAGGTAAAAAACTCAGCCTTTCTCATTTTTCTCAGCGAAATTTTGCTGGAAATGAATATAGAAATTCCAGTAAATGTGTTGAAAATGTTCTATGTGACTTTTTGTTTTTTTAATTGTGGGGGGAGGTGTTGAAAGGGAAGTTTAAAAAAACAAACTTACCACCTGTCTTTTCAGCTTGTGGGTGTCAAGCTTACAAAAAAAACTAACAGCAATGTCAAAATCATAGTCAAATTTAGAGCAAATATCACTTTTCATATGAACCAACCACATTATTATGCAACTTTTAAAAATGACAGATGATAGTTATTGAAAGTAAAAGATAATGAGTGTTCAGATGGAAGTGTTAGGAAATGCATAGGCAAGCATACAACTTAAGCTTGCAATCTGTATGTGTTGAATGGAGGCTGTAAACTATATATTTTAAGTGAAATGAGAATGAAATGTTCCCTGGAAGAGCTGAGCCCTACAAGTTAAATTAGCCATTCACATGCTGAGTTCCTAAATAGATGTCAAATTGCATGTGTATGCACATATTATAGATAATTATAAAAAATTAACATTTAATTTCATTAAACACTTTATTTCATTAAATAATATGAAATAATATAAATATATCAATGTGTGTACGTAAATATATGCATACACACATATCTATGGATTAATTTTTTAATGTATTTATGGGTGAACATGCACGCACACATCTCTGTATGTGTGGGTGGAGGCCTGCATACTGTGCACATATGACTGATCCTGTTTTAACATAATGGATTTGTAAAATAGAGTGGCAAAGACATATAAAAATGAACTCTGCTGCAAGGACAAATTAGCATGTTGTGAGAGCCCTGCAGAGGATATCAAGCATTCAGACATTTCAGCCTACAATGTCCTGCAACAAAGAGATTGCTCCAATTGCCTGCAGTCATATTTTTTAAAGATGAGAAACTAATTAGCAGTATTATCAGCATAACTTTATCAAAAATTCTGTATTTTTCCCAAGTTGGAGAATGAAGCGCACAGGGAAAATGTTGACTTTAACAACATAATAAGAGGGCCTCAGTGGGTTCTCAGTGTAATAATAATATCAATAACAAAAGCAACAATAATAGATAAGATAGGTTTTATCTTTTTCCATAGTGGTTGGTGGCACATCCCAGGTACCTGTATCAGTCTTTCTTCCTCTGGCCAGAAATAGAAAGAAATTAACTCAATCCCACCCCAATTTACTGAAATATTCGAAATCTACCTCAAGGTCCATTACAGAGGGATGCAAGGACAGAGAGAACCAATTTTGGTGGAGTCAAAAGAGGAGGTAAGAAGAGGTTCCTGGAGCAAGCTACTCTTATAGCTGCAGTCTCATAATCTCATTGGGGAGAACAAGCTGGGGGATGAACCTACACAAATTAACCTGCACCAGTGAACCCAGGGAAACCTGAAATTAAACCATTGGAGTAGCTGCAGTTTCAGGCTGAAAAAAAATCCCCAAAAACAAACCAACAACAAAAAAAAAGGTGGTTTCTCTTGGTTTCAGCAGGGATAGAGTTAATTTTCTTCCCCATAGCTGGTACAGTGCTGTGTTTGGTATTTAGGATGAGAATAATGTTGGCGACACAGTGACGTTTCAGTTGTTGCTAAGTAGAGTTTATCTAAGTCAAAGACTTTTCAGTTTCCCAGGCTCTGCCAGTGAGGAGGTGCATGGCCAGGACAGCTGCCCCAGGCTGGCCAAAGGGACGTTCCATACCACAGGACATCATGCTCAGTATATAAACTGGGGGAGAGTTGGCCAGGGGGTCTGATGGCTGTGTGGGGACAGGCTGGACATCAGCCAGTGAGTGAGCAACTGTGGTTTGCATCACTTTTCTTTCTTACTGTCTTATTCCTCTCTCTCCTTTCCATTACTGTTATTGTCATTGTTATTATAAACATTATTATTATATTTTACTTTGTTCCAGTTATTAAACTCTTCTTATCGCAACCAGTGAGTTTTACTTTTTTTCCAATTTTCCTCCCCATTGGGGCATGGGGTGGGAGTGAATGAGCAGCTGTGAGGTACTTAACTGCCATCTGGGGTTAAACCATGACATTCTCTCCTTTCACTGTGATAAAGATGGAACAACTCCATGATCTATCCATCAACAACCCTTCACTCCCAACCAGGGTCATCAGGGACATCTAAAGACCAGGAGCAAGTAAACTTTCACACCAACCACAGAATTTTAAAATCCATATTAATTAATTAATCAGATTAATAAATTATTTTAAAATAAATATTAATTAATTGATTTAATATCAATATTCAAGGCAGAAAAGTGAAAGCAGTGATAACACACTCAGAAGAACAGTTTGTTTTATGTAGCTTTTGTTTCCTACTTGGTGTTGTCAACTGTCATGATTTTACCAAGAAATTCACAGTAAGTGGTGCTTTTCCTGCTGGCCAGCATTCCTGGAATTGTATTTGTACTTCATGTGTCATTGAAAGCTTGAAAATTTCAGTCCTGTATGTACCTCTACCTGAAAAGAAAGCAAAAGCAGTTTTAGTTTCCTTTTAAATCTTCATTTTCAAGCCATTGTTGGAATTCACGGGAGTGAAAAATTATGCTGGACCTTGTGTCACTGAGCACCCAGTGACAGAGGTTTCCACTGTGGGTTTTGAGTTTTTACATGAGAAACCCACTCCCAAAGTGTCCATACCATGGGCTGCAGAAGCCAACATAATCGCTGCTGAAGGGCCAAATGATCCCTGCTGGCACCTTGAGCAGACGATCGAACCTGAGGCTCCAACAGCTGGACTTGGGAAATGTCACAGAAGCCTGGAGAATAATAAAAACGTGGAAATATCTCCTGGGGGAATGCATGTCACTCAACGCTTCCGTCAAGGAAATTGCGGACAAATTTCAACTGACAAACACACACCCCCCAGGAGCAGCACCTCCCTGGGTGACAAACCCATCACACTGGGGAGCAGTGATTGCTGCACACCTTCAAACCACGGCCTCTGCCCGAATTCCTAGGAGACAAACAACCCCCAGGCCATGCAAAGTGCCACACTTCCTGCAAAAATACTCTTCCTCAAATCCCCAAACCAGAAATAGCCCTCACAGGAAAGGAACACCCTTTCTTTTATCCTGCTCTTGCCCTTCGCCTCCCACCCAGATGCCACCAGGAGAGAAGAACTGGAAAGAGGAACTAAAGCTTCTCAAGGAACTTTCCCATCCAGAGAGCAGAAGGCAGCAACATTTCTTGAGCAGTGCTCTTGACTTCTGGGTGTTGTGTAACCTCTGAATGGAGTGGAATCAGCCCAGGGGGAGTGTGTGTTGCCAAAAGTAATCCCTGAGGTGAGATCACTGCTCACACAGAATGCCTTTCTCACTTTGGGAATGATCAGCCAAGCTGAGCTCTCAGTACTGCCTGCAAGTGTGGCCACAA
Organism: Tichodroma muraria; assembly: GCA_013390105.1. Classification (NCBI taxonomy): domain Eukaryota; kingdom Metazoa; phylum Chordata; class Aves; order Passeriformes; family Sittidae; genus Tichodroma; species Tichodroma muraria. The sequence continues at coordinate 15,922 of WAAG01079089.1, forward strand.
GTGGACGGCACAGGGACTTGAGCAAAGCACATGGATTTCTTCAACAACTTCTATTGCTTTTGACTTGTTCTTCTGTCCAAAAACTGAGTCTGGAAACACACCTGGCTGCACATCAAGGTAGAGGGAGAGCAGGGTTATGAAAATCACTGGAAATCTATGTAGCATCTATGTTGTACCTAAAATATTTTCTCTGCAGATTTAACCAAAGCATCCTCCAAACCCCATCCGTCTGGAGTGCTTTATTTGAAAAACAGATGAGGTGGTGTGTCAATGCCAGACCTCAGCTCTGAGGCACTGGATTTAAATAACACTGTGGGATTTTGGTGCCTGGGTTCCCAACAGAGCCCCCAAGGCAAGTCAGCTCCACTGAAAGTTAATCTTGGGCATGGGGCTGGCAGGTATGACACGAGACCTAAGCAAGACTTCTTCTTTTATGGGCTGACACCTGCATTGGATCAAACAAATGAAGCCCTGACTGTCTGCTTTGCCCTGACTGTGCTGCTCTAGATCAGTTTCATCTCCACTGAAAATAACGAGAGCTAAAGACTTCAGCATATACAGAGAAACCTAATGTAGGTGTCACTTCAGGCTGAAACCCACCCTGAGTTCTAGAACTAAAAGGACAATCCATCCTTTGTTACCCATCTGCTTTGTACAGAGGATTTCCATTTTGTCTATCTACAAAGATGGGAGAGCAGCCATAGGATGAAGATGGACATCAGCTGGGACGGCCACTGGCTAACAAACTGACAGGCATCACAGAGAGAGGGAAGTAGTTCACGGTGATGACCAAACCAGCTCAGCGACTCCTGGAGCTACCCAGAGACTGTGGCCAAAGCTGGGCCAAACCAGCAGACTTGCTGATCTAGGATGTGACTTTTGGTGAGAGCAAAGGGTGTCTGTGTTGTGAAGAACAGGCTCTGTCAACTGTGAAAGTGGTTCACGTGGCCAGCAGGGTTTTTGCTAGAGCAGTGTAGAGCCTGAGGGATTTACACTTCGCTCTTATCGCTCTACTCACCACAAAGCTCTGGTCTTGTGGGCAACAAAGGACCCACCAGACACCAGCTCGAGTTCAAATGCAGCCAGCTGCAGACCCTTCCCACTGGGTGTTTGTATGAAGCACTTGTACAAAAGCAGAGATCCTGCCATTCCTCCTGACAACTCCAGTAGCATACTCCATGTACCGTGGTCACCTGTGGATGATGCTTGAGAAAACGTCCATGAAAGAGCAGAGGGACTGAGAGGTGCAACATTGCTGAGCTCCAAGGGACAGCAGCAAGGACTCTGCTGAAATTTCACCCAAAATCTTCATCACTCCCTGGAAGGCTGGGCCAGCTAGAAAGAGGTGAGACACAGCTTTTTTAAGGATGGACAAATTTTCAGAGGCTGTGTTGGGAAAGCTGGAAAGCCCAAAGAAGCAAGAAGTGCCAAGAGGCAATGGCCTTCTGGTACATGAAAAAGGCAAGGGACAGTCTGTTTTCCAGGTCCGGAGCATATAGGACAATTAATATGATTAAGTTAAGAAGAGGGAGATTTAGTTTAAATATGAGGGAAAAACTTTCTAGTGGCTGAGATAATAGAGAACTGGGATAAATTTTTCTGATGTTGAGAGTTTTATGGCCTTATAATTGGGATTTAGAATAACACAGTATATTTACAGTACTTACAGTATCATTGTATTTACATGGTTTTATGTATCCTAGTAGTGACTTACCAGCAGCTGCCTGGTTCTTTTTGAAGCTGTGGGTTAATATCTATTTATCAAAGTATAGTGCATAAAAATGATGCCTAAGTTTGGAAAAAAGTTTTTGCATGTCCCAAGTGGACAACATTCCGCAAAATTCAGCAAAAAATTTGCAACTGCTTCTGCATTTCCTGTTCCAGCCCATAGCTGCTATGAGTTATGGTAGCTTTGGGAATGTGGGATCTTTCAGCAACCTGCTCACCTACTCTGATGTGGTTCTTCACCTTGATAAAACTCTTTTCTCTTACACATAGATATAAGCACTCACATGTACATAGAGAACTTTAAAGGTCTTTAAATTCAATCCTGGCAACTGGAAACAAAGAATGTTATTTCAGATGGGCCTAACAGATTGGATTAAAAAAAATAAATTAAACCAGCAACAAACAGCCCTTCAGTGCCCGTGTGCCAACTTTAATCCCCTCGTTAATTAAAAACGGCCGAATTATAACCCCTTTCAAAAATGAGGTTTATAGCAGAAATGCCAACTGAACAGACCCTTCGGTGCAGCAGCCCTGCTTGCCGCCTCCGGAACGCAATCACGGAACGGCAAAACATATTGGCACCTCCCGGATCCGCAGTCGGAATATTCGCTCGGTGCCGTCTCTTCCCGCTAATTGCTGCGCGGAAAGCGGTCCCGGCACGACCTCTTTATCTGCGAGCCGCAGGAGCGCTGCCGGCGGCCGCGCACCCCGGGGGCTCGGCTTGGCCCCGNGCGGTGCTGGCTGCCCGGCTGCGCCAGCAGCCTCTCCTCGCTTGTCAGGAGAGGAGCGCTCCCGAGCTCCTCGCTTCGACCGTTCTCCTCCGGGTACCAGCAGCGCCACGCTGGGAACTGGGAACATCACCTGCCTGGGGAACAGGACTGCTTTTGCCCCGCATCCGCTGATGTCCGTTTGTGCTTTGCTTAAATTAAGAGTTTTATGACGCAAGGTTGCTCTTAATTATGAGTTTCTACAATACCTTTTATGGTGCAACAGCACCCTGATATCAGCTATTAAAAAACCTGACAGGCTGAAGGGAGAATGCAGTCTGTAAAATGGCTTCTGCCTTTGCAGATGGATTCCCTGTATGAATCCAGGACCAGGGGCCAGATCTCCACTGGAGCCGTGCCAGTCCACACCAGCTGTCAGCACAGCCACAGAGGATCAAGTATTTCTGTGCCACCCCGTCTCTTCATCACAACTGTCAGCTCAGGCCCCACCACAGAATATTTATTAGTGGTGACAACAGGAAAGAATAGAAATATCAACTCTTAGGTTGACTTTTGCAAAGTCAGTAAGTAAAAAATATCCAATTTTGTCCTCATAAAGGGATTAAAGTTGTTGGAAAAGATACAGGGAGAAAAAACAAATCCTTGGGGCTTAGGGGTAGGTTTGCTTTTTGCTTAATGAAGGATTGGCAAAGGACCTACATTGCATGAAACCAGACATTGCTCTCAAATTCAGATGCTGAGAAATGTAGCAATCAGTGAAAGCTCTGAAGCACTGGCATATCCATGGGTCTCACCATGCAAAAGTTATAAACAACCAAGTGCTAAGGGTTGGTCTGTACTGAGAGACAGTCTGAAGTCTTTGCATTTACATACCAGCTGTCATCAAGGCTTAACCAAAGTGTTTCCAATTTCTTATTATTGTATTTTGTGTTGTGTTTATGTGTTGGAAATAAAGGCACAGAGCCTGCAAATCAGGGTGAAAAAAAGGACAAAGACAAATTCAGTGAGGTGCCAGTTGGAATTCAGGTGCTTAAATGCACAGAAAGCAATATTTAAACTCTCTACTCTGCTGCTGTCTAAACTTAGAGATATCCAAATGCCCACCGTACAATTCTTCACTACTCAAAAATTCCTTTATTTCTCTCCTCTACAGTAAGTTAAATAATTTGCAATCCACACTGATGGCCCTCAGTCCAAGCCCCTCCATCCCACAGCCAAATCTTGCCATGATCGCGCACCTCCCCTTCCCACCAAACTGGGGGCAATTCCAGGGCAAAAGAGCAAAACTCCCTGTGTCCCTGGCTGTGGACTGTGTCTGGGTGGAGGAGCTTCCCAGAGATCCCATGTTTGGGACTAAACAGGAGCGAAGGTTAATCTGCACAGTCTGATTTTGGCAACTGATCTATGGCATCACATGCTCCCACCTGAAAGGTGGTTGAGTCTGACTCCAACTCTCGTATGGAGCCCCTAAATCCCAACCAGAAATGGAGGAGTAGAGATCTTTGGGTTTCCTGCTGGGGAGGCAGATTTGCAGCTGCCCCACAGGGACTCCAGGCCTGATCACTCTGCCTACAGCTGCAATGGCACTCGGTGTGGGGGGCTCCTGTCACTCAACTTCACATCTGGGCTGCTAATAAGAACTCCCTCGACTAGGAAGACATCACTGCAGAGAACAAAACCATCTCCTGCTGAACTGATTATATTTACTGCAAAACACAGAAGCAAATGAAATCTCTGATTGAGAGAGAAGGAGAAAGCTTTTAATCCCGCTCTATGGCGCTTGCCAGATTGACAAGTCCAGAAATACAAATGGAAGAGTAATTATACAAGACTCACGTTGCTGCTTAGATTTATTTTTCCAAATGTAAGAAAGAGAAAGAGACAGAAAAGGCCTGGCTTATTATACTGGTTTCCCTAGCTGTTAGTGCGAATTGATTAGAAATCAAAGCTCATGATGCCCAAACTGCTCAAAAAAACTTCTCCTCTGAGCTGTGGCACAGTCAAAATGTTATAGATGACACAAGACAAAGGGGGATAAAAAGAACAAAATAGCCATATAGGGCAAATTCAAGTTTTCATTGTTACAAGTCCTAGAGCTCTTTGTGGAAGAAGGATGAAATGTCTGTGCTACCTGGTCCAAACAATTTTAAAGTCATGTGAGTGTCCTGGTTTAGGGCAAATTCGGGAAGAAACCTCAAACTCTAAAAATATCCATTAAATCTTTGAATTCAGTTGCTAAATGAAAGTGATAGAGAGGACTAAACAGTGAAGTGTCTGTCAAGTTATAGTCACTCAATATTGGGAAAACATGCATCAGGGCTTTGGGTCAGGGCTGAATTCACAGCAAAGGCATTTCTTCGAGGGCCCTTGAGGACACTGTACTTTATAATTGAACTTGTACTTCCAATTTGAGATCTGAGCATCCATTACACAAGGCATTTTTTAAAAATACAGCATAGACAGGATTCATCTTGCCTAATTCAAAACATCCACACTGGAGACATCTGTGCCTCACTGAGCCTCCTATCCTTTGTCACCATGAAGGGAAACAGCCACTTTTACAGTGTGCTCAGCTGACTTATTTTAGATATCAGCTTCAGGGCAAGATGAATCATGCCTTGAATGTGCCAATTTCCCTGTGGTGCCAAACCAAGACTAGACAACCAGTTTGTTTGCTCAGATGAATCCCACGTGGCTGAGGCTGATAGATTTGTGCTATGATCTGGCTGAGTGTGGGTTGTCTGTGGTTCCAAGTCTTACATCATCCTATGGAGAGTCCTGTGTAGCTGTGCCTCAGTGGAACCTTAGAGGTGAGCAGGAAAACAGCAACTGCCTCCAGATATCATCGCTTCTGACAATTGCCATGGTCTGCTAATGAGTCTGGATGGCTTCCCTGGAGAAACAAATCACCTTAAACATTTAAGTTGTCCCCAGAGATTTTATAAAGTTTGAATCAAGCAATGATAGATTCAGGCTGATTACAGCAATGTTGGTATGGACTTGTAATGGGAACAATTTGCATGCTCGGTTTTTGGGTTTTAGTGGGTGTAAATTAAAGCTCCAGATAGCAGTACCAAGACAACAATTTGCATTCTAGTCTTTCCTCCTTTGGTGAGGAGCTTTATAGGTAAAGATTCACACTGCACAAGGACATTGAATATTGAACAGGAGCTTTCCTTCCAAATTTTGTTTCCAGAAGGGCTTAAGAAAGATAACCAGAGTTTTATGCATCTGATTAAAAAGCCAACACTCCAAACTCCATGCATGTAGGTTTCTGGCATTATTTCTGTTATGGTCATAATCAGCTGCTTGCCCATTCCAGCTGCTAAAGCACACTAGACAAGACTTGAATTCCAAATATTATTCTCATCACCATGGAATCCTGTGCACAGATCCCCAAAGGTAATTAAAGAAGTTTGAGGCTCTGACTCCAAAGGCCAGGTCCATAAATAATTTCAGCTCTCACAGTTAGGTGACATAGTGTTTTGTTTTGAGACTTTTGTACTGCAGGGAGTGAATCCAGAAGCTGCCTTGCCTCCAGCTGACAGGGAGAGATCAGGACACCCCCCACAAAAAAACACTCACAGAGCAGAAAGTCAGGTCAGTGCAAGCTCACAGAGGATGCTGCACACAGGGACACATCTGTAAGCTCACCTCTCCTGGAGGCTCCTCACCCAGGCTTGCAGGGAAGCAGCTCCATCTCCTCACGGTCTTTGGCCAGAATCCTCCTTTCCTCACGGGTATCAGTGTTAAAACCTACGTTAAACAAAACCACAACTGGCACACAAACAGCGGAGGAAGATGTTTTGGTCCCTCCCCCCTTTCACCTGCCAAATTCACAGCAAGAGTTTCAAATGTGAGGTGACAAAGCAGAGATCCTTTGCTATGCTGTTTGGCCCAGTATGCTCATGAACATCCAAACTTCCACATTATTTTCTAGACAGCAGCACAAGCAAAACCAAGTTACTTTTCTGGGAGAGGGCAGTTCTGAACCTTTATCTTTAATCCTCCTTCCCATAATAAACAAAAATAACCAGGATTTAGAGTGTATCTTTTCCTGCTTTTGCCTAACATAAAAAGTATCACTGTTGAGGCTGAGCAAAGGTTTGAAGAGCAGCAAACACGTAGATATAGAGGACTCATAAAGTGCAAGGAGAAAAATAATCCAAGTCAGACCCTCCAGAGTTGGGTGGTGATTGGAGACAGTTATTATGTGTTGTTACATTATATTTTACTTGCATCATGTGTATATTTTGCTTGAACTGTCAGGTCCCTTCTGGACACCACCCTTTCTAACCTGCATGCAAATATTTTCTTTTGGGAGTAGGGAGAGGAGAGCAATTCACAGAGCTATTAAAATTGATTAAAAGAAGAAAGAGCTGAAGGTTGTTTTAAGATAGAAATGGAAAGTCCTGGGAGGACCAGTCCCTTAGAAAGATCCCACCTTCTGCATAAGGGGTAAAGGACTGGCTTTGCCTGAGGAGCAGCAGTGTTTGTCCTGGATCTTCGTCCTGAAAAAAATAGCAATTAATGGATTTTAATATGTAATTTTATACACTTCTAAAAATGGTTCAGGAAGCACAGGATCAGTACTACGCAATTGCATGTTTACTCCATCTTAGATCCTGCAGCTCCAGGTTTTTTCTTTCTGTCCATTTTGTCCTTCTGTTCCTTTCCTTCTGCTGCAAGGATGAATTGCTGGTAATCCATCTCAGGTGTGTTGTCAGTCCTAAACACTGTCAATTAAGTGTCTTCTGAGGAAGATTTGGTCAAGCTGCCTTCTCAGTAATGAATATTTTTTTTGAAATTACAACTCTGTACTATTTGCCATAATGTAAAAGCTATGAAGGAAAAGAGAATGAAACCCTTGGGAAGAGATATGCATTTTTCCCTCAAGTTCTCTTCCGTCCTTGTCATCCTCCATCAGTCTGACAAAAAGCTGTTTGTAAGAGCCTCTTGAAATGAGGAATCTAATATTCAATCACAAAAAGATTAGCCTTTGACTGTACTTCACTCCATGCTACACTAATACAATCAGCACAGGAAATGTTATCCAGGAAGAGGTTAGGGGAGAGGATGGAAGACCAGGTGGTGCTGGAGACCTAAATTATAAAGGTTTATGTTTCATGAAGCATGACTTTTATTTGCTTCTAACTTTGGGAAGTAGCAGTACTGGAGATGAAATAGAGCAGGAGATGTTCAGTCACATGTGCAAGGGCAGGTGTGCTGCTGAGTCACTGCTGAGCTTGGGCTGACCTGTGGAAAGGAGACGGGAAAACCGGGATTACTTTGGAGAAGTTAATTCAGAACTAGAGCAGCCTGGACACACCATGCCCAAAGTGTCACTGATGGCACACAGAACCACAGGATACGTGGACAGAGTGTGGGCACTCAAATGTGGGAGTGCAATCCACAGAACATTTATCACCTGAGGCTCCTAAAGGGCCATAAACACATCATTTTTGCCACTGTAATTACCCAGCTATCTGGAGTTTTGCTGCTGCACTCAGAAATGTTGTCATCTCAGCAGGACTGTGCAGGTTTGCATCTATGTCATGTACATGCCTGTTGGGATCTGCAAATTAGGTCTTTCTGTGCTTAAGTTCCCTGAGCAGTCTCAGCTTTTCCTCAGGTAGAAGCACAGGGGAGGACGCTTTGCACAGATTTTCTCTCACAACCCAGGAGCTCAGACACCTCTTTCAGAGCAGGAGATGGGATACATCAGCTCCCCTCCCAAAACCGCTGCAGCACAGGAGAGAGAGAGAGAGAGAGATATAGATATCACATGATTGTGCAGCCCTGGCCCTGCACAAAGGCTTGGGATTTCCAATCTCTGTACAGGCACCATGTCTGCATTTTGCATTATTTTCAGTAAGTCATGCACCAATTCTGCACATTTGCTGCCCCAGCAGCAGAAGAGATGTCTGATCTCCTGCAACATAAGCCGCCCTCACAGTTACATTACATGAATACATTACATTTTTGTGGCACGTGCTGCCAGATGCTCTCTCAGTGCTAGGATAAACCAGAGTTCATGGAAAACAGAACTGATGACAAGTGTCATTAAATCTCCAAGTAATTTTTTTTCCCCCTGAGATGTCCTTCCTGAAGCCACAGAGAAGGACATTAGATAAATACACGTGTCACCATTACTTACATCAGTAATCTAGCAGACAAGACTGTGGGATTGACATGATGGCCACAGGGGCTGAATTTAGGTCACCTAGGAAATGAATTAAAAGCTTCTCCTTATCTCAGTGCCACATCTCCTCCTCACTCACACCCTTGTCGGGCACAAAGATGATGAAAACTGATTGCCAAGTGACTTCTGAACACCACAGCTCCTTAATCAGGGTACCAGACCACACTGAACTGGTACAGCCACAACAGCAAAGCTTCAGAGATTGTGTTTGTCCCCATGTAGTTACTGCTACAGATCTCAGTGACCAAGATCTGTGTGTGAATTTATTTAAAAAAAAATAAAAAACAAAAACCCCACAAAAACAACAGAAAACACACACACAAAAAAACCCCACAAAACATGAAAACCAAACAAAAACTCAAAAACTCTAACCTAAAAGGAAGAACCCACACATGCAAGATTTGGACATAGGCTGGCATCAGATCGAAAGGCTGGTGGTACCTCTGCTCCTTATTTCACCTCCACTCCTGCAGAGTGAGCTGTGCAGCAGAGATGGCTTTGGGCTGAACGACAGCTGCAAACACAGATTACCACCTAGAAAGGCCAGTCGAGCCCTCTGCTAGGAAAACAGCTCCTTTGTTCCCATCTTTAAGTGATTTATGGTTTCATAGAGCACACTAAATGCCCTCAGTGCCCAGATTTCCATGCACTCATTACTGATCTCCAAAAAAAGGCACATCTTCACCTGAAGTCAAGGCATGTTTGAGTCTTCCTGAGGCTGAAGAACAGCAGATGAAGGTGTTTGCTGGGTGTCTGGGAAGTATTTTTGCTGGACAAGGTGGATAAAACCTGAGCCTGGCAGCTAAAGGAACCCAAATCCTTCATCAGTCAACTCTCAGGTGTGGAAAAGGAACCTAATGTGATGGGGTTGGAGTTGCAGTGCTAACAAGAGAGGTCTGGAGTTTTAATCAGGAGCATTTCTTGCATTTGGTTCTGCTTGGGCACCTAAGAACTGACCCTGTACATTTAATATGTAAATTCATACTATGCCAACAATCTCTTGGGCTTTCTCTCCTCAGTCAGTTTTGCAAAATTCCATCGTTTTGGCTAATAATTCTGATTATTAGGAGCAACATGCTTTGCTTCTGCCTCAGAAACCAAGTGCGATCCCTGTGTGAAACCTCCTGCTCTTCACAGGGCTGGTTGGGATCCCAGCAGCCCATCTCTGGGGGCTGGCCACCTCAAACCAGCAAGGCTTGGCAGAAATTAAACAGAGGTTAAAATTACTGTTCAGTGGTTTGTATTTGCTCTGATGTATTAGAATGAGATTAAATGAAAGGAAGGGGGACTTTCCTTTTCAGGATTATCTCTTGTATTTTGGGGGTTTTGTCCTTGAAGAGCTTTTTGAAAGGCTGCCAAAAGAGGCAGCAGTGTGTAGGTGTGTAGCCAGAGTGCAAAGCAGCATCCCGTGGGGAGACAGGAGGGTGGGATGTCCTGCCCAAAGCCACCTGCCTGCAAAGGGAGAGGCTGCACAAGAGAAGCAATGGGCAGTGAAGAGTGTGTTTGTGTGTGGGGAGGCAGGAGCAGGCGTGGACAGCCACAGACGCCAGGAAGGGCAGTGGGCCACAGCCAAGCCAGAGCAAGGAGAGGCTCCTGGGGATATGTCAGGTCAGGGTGGTCAGGACATGCATGCAGATGACACCCAAAGAGAATCTCTCCTTTCCCCATTCAGAGAGATATTTTAAAGTCTATTAGACCATAGATTAAGACAACCAATTTAGCCATGCCTCCCGTTGTACTTTAGCCTGTTCCATAATCACCGCAAGACAGAATTTGGCTTTAATCATTTCTCATCCCAGGGACAAAGCCTGTTTTTACAGTGTGCCAAGTGTGCCAAGACATTCTGTGAGATTAAAATTATGTCTCTTGCAAGATTGTCCAGATCCTGCCTTCAAGGGTCTCTTTCTAATTGTTTCCAAAGGCTGCCAGCCTTGCAGGGTGTAGCGCTAACTTCAGAAGATGTGGGGGTGGAAAAGTCTTTTTAAAATGATTTTTTAAATCAGAGGAAGAGAGGAGGCTCTTTAATTCCATACAGAAAATCACTTCTTCCTGCCAAGCAGCAGTGGGAGCACAGGCCTTGGAGTTCACGGTTCAAGAGTGCAATCATTTGACATGCAAGCACTGCCAGGAGGCAAAAGGAAGGGAGACCAGCCTAGGCTGAGACTCTGTGACTGACCTTCCAGGAGAAAATCCCAATTTGCAGAGCTCTTCTTCAAGGACCTGGCTCCACAGATATTCATTGCATTCACCTGGGCAATCAGAAAACAATAACAAAGGTATCAAGGTTGAAAAGTTTGGACTTAAGATTATAAGGTTGGGAAAGAAAAAAGGGGCTATAGCCACCCAACAACAACAACCCAAAAAGCCCTCACTGGGAATGGCACTTGGATTTTTGGAAGAATGCATAAATTTTGATTTTTTTTTTAATTTTCTTTTTCAGTCTCACTCACTAGTTAATTAGGACACTTAAAAATGCAGAGGAGCAAAATGACAACAACAACAAGAAGCCCAAACACACCCTGCCCTGGGATAAGTTTGTTGCCTGGCTTTTTCAAAGCCACCAAATGACAGAATGTACTGTGGTAATTCATGTCTGTGAAATTACAGTGATTGGCTTTAATGCACTCGCCATAAATTACTGCAAGTGAAACAAAGCACTCTGAGGAGACAGACAGACAGGAATATTCAAGGTTCTTGATTATTTATCAGTTGGCTCAAAACATTGAAAGACCAATGAGAGCATTACATATCCTATACAATGAATCGCCTCATAGCAAAGGATTTTACAATCACATGAAAGTTTCCACTAAGGGCTGGAGGGAAAGGATGTGCAAACAGCTCGACTTCACCAAGGTAGCATTAAGATGGCATAAAGAGGCCAAAAGTTGTTGAAGCCACGAATAAACTGCTGATTTCAGCCAAGGTCTGTGTGACACAGAGGTTTCAGCAATGTGGACAGTGAACTTGGATCCCTGGAAGCCACACCGAGGATGCTTTGTTAGAGGGAAGTTATCAGTTCCAATTTCACTGCTACCATCTTTAATTGAAATTAAGGACAGTTAAACCACATAATTTATTCCTCCTTCCTTACCCCGTGCTTTTTTCAAGATACTTCATGCAGCCACCTAAGCAGCTTAAAGACTTCGCCTTCCACGAGTTCACATTTCGGCTCTCCCACGCCTCACAAATGCTGCACCATGAAAATACCACACTGGAGAACAGCTGAACAGAACTTTGTCTCAGATGACATTTTAAACCATTCAGGAAACACTGATCACAAGTAGATATTTTCCAGTAGTTTTTTATATAAATAACATTTAGGTTTCTGCCACAAGTCACTTGTCACTTCCTCCATTAGTGGATAACTGCAAAGTGCAGCGATTAACTTGTGAGTGCAGTGTGATAGGAAGAACCAGGCTGGGAGCAACAGAGAGCAAATAGGAGACAAAGTACTCACCTAATGTTTTTAAGAAACCAACATAAAAGGCTTGTAAACTGCTATAATACTTCATTTTTCTCTATCATACTTAAATTTCCTTTGCATTTGGAATTCTTCACTGAAGAGCACTGTAGATTTGGCACTGGATTTTACAAAGCCACTCTTAAAAACATTTCATCAAGGTGGAAAAAAACTTAAAAAAAATCCTGCATGCAATGGCAACTTTCTCGTTGATGCAGCCTCTCACACTGGATTCAGCCTGTTCTTGACAACAACATAGGCAATAATTTCTGCATGAGCCATGGGAGATAAGGACCCCCATGGTTCTGAATTGCCTTCGTGCTAGACTGCATGTAACTGATAACTTAGCATTTTGGGATAGAAAATACTGAGTATTTTACTCTCTTGTAACCTCCTCTTCATCTTAAACTGTCTTTCATATGATAATTCGAAAGATTTCCCCCAGACCTTGTATCTTTAATAGAAGTTAGACAACGCCTGAATCATCCTGTGTTTGGCAAATGTTTTGCTGTGGATGCATTTTTAAATAAACATCTGATGCAAAGACCTGGGCACACAATGTAAGAGTAGGATGCGCTGCTGTAATTCCTCTACCCAAATATCTCAGTACATCTGTGATGCTGCTGCATCACCTAATGTTAACATGTGCAATTTATAGGGAAGAAATGGAGAGAGAAAATGTGCTGAAATAACTTGCCTATAGCAATATGCTGAGAGATCCGGTGCCAGGGCTGGGAATTAGAGCTCAATTGATTTCTGGTATCCAGCCCCTTGCATAATTCACCAGGTCACAGTGACAAGATTTAAATATGGGACTAATTGAATGTTCATATAGGAATTGCTGCTCTTTTGGTCTGGCTTGATGCAAAGTTGGGGAGGGAGAAGGATACAGAGGAGAAACTGCAGTCTCTGGAGGAAAATCCAGGGAGGGGGGGATAGCTGGAAGAGAAAGTGGCTCTGTCCTCCTCCTGTTATCTCAGTGGCAGGTTAATTCTGGATGACAATTTAAATGTCAAACATAGTCAATCTATTTCACCAGGGAAAAAACCCATCTCCTCAAATCCCTGCTGACAGAGGAGGAGCAGAATGCACCTGAGCTCCCAGTGGGCAGCTCTAGAGGAGAGAGCAGAGTTCCCCAAGAACCAAAAAACTGCCTCCAAGAGCAGGAACATCTCCTGAGGGAAGTGACCACTGACCCAGAGGCCTTGCTGAAGTCCCCCTTGAGCTGCTGTGAATAATCATAAGCAGAAACATGAGATGACAGAAAATACGAACATTAGGGCGAGTGCCTTCAAGGGAAAATCCTCTCAAAGGTCTGAAAAAAAAAACCCGAAGAGTCAGGACAATCACAACTTCTCCCTTCCCTGGACTGTCCATCACATCTGGTGCAAGATTCCTCCTTCTGTTTGTTGGGCAGGTGGTTTGAATGCTGCATGTCCTCCAGCCTTCCCCTAGCTCCTGATGGAGCACTGAGTGGTTGTGCTTGCCGGGAAGATGTTTTCCAAAGCAGCCTGCCTTGGGAACATCTTGTGGCTCCCAACACAGCTCCACTGAGCCACTCCAGGTTTGCTGTGTGCCTAAGAACACACACTACAAATACTCCTACTCCTCCCCACTGGAAAGCCAGAACAGTCTTTTCCCTCCTCCATCGTTCTGCTGGCACATGAGAGAGGACTCACATTGCTGCCCTGGCTTGTCCCCAGGGATGGATCCTGAAGAAATTGCCCAGGTGTCTTCCCCTACCTTGGCAGTATTAAAGCATATTCTTCCCAAGACTTTCTCCTGCATGACAGCAAATGCCAGGAGCTTGGGGTAGGATGAAGCTTTAAATTTTTGGTAACCTCCAAAGCAGCCAATTCTTCCTCACCCACACGGTGTTCCTTCAACCTCCCATTAATTTATACAGGATGTCCCTGGGATACTGCAAGTACTCCAGGTATGTTTCCCACTGTAAGACCTGCAGCAACACCTGCTTTTCTTCTTATGCCACAAATGCCACAGATTCTCCATCTGCTTCAGTCTTCAGGACCTCTGGGAATGATGCTATCAGGTACTCCCAGAGGAGTGCAACAGTGAGCAGGTGATGTGTGTGCAGAGGTCAAGTCAGGCCAACACAGCCTGTTCTCCAGAGGTGGGTGCTATCAGTTCCTAAAGGTTTTGCATCCCAGTAGCTAAATCATCACC